>PVIY010010417.1:0-68642 GCA_004026745.1 Myrmecophaga tridactyla
ATACTAGCAACTTTTTAAAATAGAAGATCTTATATATTGTACTAAACTGGGATTTTCCCCCCTTAACAATAAGCCATGGAGATTTTTCTGTATTAATGCATAACATTCTACTCCAGTCTTCTTAACTGCTATGTAATATTTTATGGTATATATGGCTGCATCAAAGAGGATAACCATTCCCATAATGATCCTGTTACTTTTGTTGGGAAGGTTTTTTTTTTTTTTTTTTTTTTGCTTTATTTTGCTTTCTTTGTGGTTTTTTCTTTTCTTTTCTTTTCTTTTTGCTATTACTAACCCCAATTCAACAAATACTGCTGTGCAGGCCTCATCATGCATATGGCATTATTTATATATGATGGACTCCTGGGCTAGAAATGGAGTTAGTAGTTCAAATAGTATCTAAATTAAGAAACTGCAAGAGATAAAGCCAAGTTATACTGCTAGAAGGCTGCCATCAATTTAAATCTCACCAGTAATATTATCCTAGACTATCCATTCTTCCAACCTGAAGACCCAATCTTAAAAGCAGAAAAATAAAATCTCATTTTAATATATCCTGTCCTCATCATGAACGAGGTTCAGCATCTTTAAATTCTGGGCTATTTTTGTTTTTTTCTGTGAATAAGCTGTTAATTGGGGGTTACCTTGATTTACTGGAGCATTTTATTTATCTGTTTATCTATCTATCTTTTCGATAAATGTTGAGAAAAATTACAGAGAAAAAAAACAACACTAAGCCAGAGGCAAAACTGAAGATAATGAAGAGAATTTACAGCTTCTCTCCCACAAAAGGTCTTAAAGAAACAATAATTACTGAGGCTATTAAAATCCCCATAAATAAAAGAAAGACTAAATTTAATTAGAATTCACTTCCTTGAATGAGAAGCCACATCCCTACTACCATAAAAAGGGATTCCATCCATTATTACCTGCATCTGAAGAACAATTTTCCAATAAGTGGAAAGATAATATGCCCAAACAATAAGTATCTTAGGCAAAAATTCCTCACATTTGAAACCCTACTTGTATAGCCCCATTTTCATGAAAAGATGCAAAGAGTTCATAAAGAAATGTCATTTTGCTTTCAGCCAGTTTCTGCAATTTCTTTTTTTAGATCAGTAAAGGCATAAACAGAGACAGTGCTGTGTCTGACTGGGGAGCAAAATTTACTAACACCTTTGGGGGGTTGCCAGATGAAATACTGGACATCCAGTTAAATTTGTTTTCAGAAAAGCAATGAATCATTTTCTAGTATAAGTACATCCCAGGCAATATTTAGGACATATACAAAATAAAAACTTCTTGGTAAGAGACAAAGCTAAAAAAAAAGTCAAGAGTCCTGTTGGAAAGGTCCAGGTGTACCCTAAGAAGTGTGACCCCTATCCTATAGATAACGAGAAACCAGTATTTAAACTGGAATACTGCTGGCTGCAAAGTAGAGGAATACGGGGAAGGGGAGAAATTTGAGGGAGAAGGATACATTAGAAAGACACTGGTTTAACAGGGCAGCTAACAGATGAAGAAGGTAAAACAGTGGCAGGAAAAAGAGATTCTATAGGTGTATTTTAGTTTGTAAAAGCTGCCGGAATTGCATATACCAGAAATGGAACGGCTTTTAAAAAGGGAATTTATTAAGTTGCAAGTTTACAGTTCTAAGGCCATGAAAATGTCCAAATTAGGGCATCCAGAGAAAGAAACCTTAATTCCAAAGAAAGGGCTGATGAAGTTCGGGGTTTCTCTCTCAGCTGGGAGGGCACATGGCTGCAAGCATTCCCTCCTCATTTCATAAGGCTTCCCCGGGGGTGTTTTCCTTGTGCACCTCCAAAGGCTGTGTGTGTGGGCTCTGTCGGCACTGAAGCTCTTTCCAAAATGCTCCCCTCTTCAAGAGCTCCAGAAAGCAACCCGACTTTGAATGGGTGGAGACACATTTCCATGGAAACCATCTAATCAAAGTTGCCACCCACAATCGGGTGGGTCACATCTCCATGGAAACAATCAGAAAGATCCCACCCAGTACTGAATGAGGACGAAAGAGCACGGCTTTTCTGGGGTCCACCACAGACGCAAACCGGCAGTGGGCAGGACACACAGTTGGCTGTACCGATGACAAGGACGCAAACGAAGGATGGGGAGGGCTCTTTTCTTTCTTTATTTTAACACACTGCTTTTTAGGCGTGAGTGGGGAGTGGGGCCTGCAGATAACAAAAAGCGGAATTGGAAGAACAAATCCGAAGGTTTTTTTTAAATTAATTTTTAAAATTTTTTTAAAATACCAAAAAACATCAAACGCAAACATTCGTGACTTTTGATCATTCCGTTCTACATATATAAATCAGTAATTCACAATATCATCACATAGTTGCATATTCATCATCACGATCATTTCTTAGAACATTTGCATCAATTCAGAAAAAGAAATAAAAAGAAAACAGAAAAAAAATCATACCAACCATACCCCTTACCCCTCCCTTTCATGGATCACTAGCATTTCACTCTAAATTTATTTTAACATTTGTTCCCCCTATTATTCATCTTTTATTCGTCTGTTGACAAGGTAGATAAAAGAAGCATCAGACACAAGGTTTTCACAATCACACAGTCACACTGTGAAAGCTATATCATTACACAATCATCTTCAAGAAACATGGCTACTGGAACACAGCTCCACATTTTCAGGCAGTTCCCTCCAGCTTCTCCACTACTGAAGTTTGTTTTTTAACATGCTAGGGTTTGAGTCACCCTGGGGTATGCCTAGAAATGGCTTCAGAGCAGCAGTCAGGATGAGAAACAAAGGCAGATGAAGCACCAACACAGGTGGTAAGGGAGGTCATGCCAGTGATTGCTGAAAGCATCTGAAACTTTAACTGTGTTTTATGTGAGGAGCAACTGCACAGCTAAAGGCTTCAGATATTGACATTACAGAGGATCACAAACAAAATTAAAGTTTCAGAGACTCTATCCCAAAACAAAGGTTATACATGTAAGAAGAATACTGGTAACGAGGAGGTAAAATCACACCTTTAACTTGAAAAAGTTGCATTCGTGACAGTGAAAGCGCATCATCTCATCTGCTGTGCTGGGTTATTCATATGGGATTCACTGCTCCGTGATACTCCAATTTCCCTCCCTCCTTCAACCCCATCAGTAACACCCCGTCAGTAACAGCCGCCTCCTGACTCTCCACCTTCGCACAACAGCACAGGGCCATTGGCACGTCTTTCCTCCACACCAGCCCATCCTTCACCCTCAGGGTCCCCACCCTACGCCCCCTCCTCTCCTCTCCATCTCTTCTCCAGGATCCCCTTCGAGGGGCAGGCTCACACCAGCAGCGGGCGCCTCCAGCCTGTCACCCCAATAAATCCCTTCCTTCGTTTGCTCCAGTCCACAAATCCTTCAGCTCAAAGGGCAAGCATGTGGGCACTGCCTGTTTCCTCCAGAATAAAAGTAGACTAACAGGTCTGTGCTCCAGACACTACCCAAGACCTTTCTTTACGCTCTGTGGGTGACTTAGCACATTCAGCCTTCAAAAAGGGCAGAATATTTTCAGGCAACACACCTCCAGGTGGAACAAGCTGACAAGAGGACAGCAGGGGGAAGCTGCTCTGATTAAATATTTGCTGTTCCAAGCTCCATTCCCATTTTGGGAAAAGTAAACATACACCTCACCCCGATCCCACACGGGTGGAGGGGCATGCCTGCCTAGGGCGCTGCCTCGGGAGTCCGGCCCTGGGCACCCAAGGACACAGCCCCCACACGGCTCTCTGTGCTGCTTCTGTTCAGGCCTCCGGGAGGCAAGGGCTTTCCTCCCAAACCTCAGAGCAACCAGAGCCTCGAATCGTCACGGAAGAAGAGCTCGCGCCCGTGGACTCCAACCCTAACTGCCCCACTTAGCACGCGAACTTGGGCGGGCTCCACACTCTCCCTGGGTCTCAACTTCCTCATCTGCAAAATGAAGGCAGGCCGCCACCCACCTCATAAAGTCGTCAAAACAATGGAATCAGAAAATCCTCCTGAGGTGCAAACCACTGCTCTCCACACACCGTGCTATGAAGGACCCCTAAGGCACTGTCCCATGCGCCAAAGCGGGAGGTGGGGACTGGCCACCCCGGTGACCACACGGCAGGGAGGGGTCTTCAGAAGCCCTGGCCATGCCGGGAAACGGAGCCTTTCCGAACCGAGGAAAAGCCCTGCACACCCTACCAAAGGGTTCACTCCAGCATAACTTTCAATGGGGTGAAGCCTTCCCTGGTTCTTCTCTTCCCAAAGGAAAACTGAGCTCTGAAAAACATGTTTACCTCCTTTTCAGAGACCTAGCCACCGCACAAATACAACAGTACACAGATGTGAACCCAAACAACATTTCCTAAACATGAAGACAAGTATTAAGCTCAAGGAGATGGAACTAGAAGAAATCCACATAATTTTATCTACACTGCTGAGTTGCTAACAGTACCCCAAACAACTTCAATCTCACAGAGAAATGACAAGGGAGCTACAGAAAGGTGCACAGGTCTTCTCAGCTAGGACAAAGAATGCTGCAAATTTAGGGAAAAAATATACAGACTCTGAGAGCGGTTCTTCCACAGACAGAGAGGAAGATGAGAGTTGTGTTCCTACAATTTTCAATCATTATTTGGGAGAAGTGAGAAAATGAGATACTAGAAATGCTATTTTTCTTAAATTTCATTATATCAAATTTCTAGAGCACTGTTTGAAAAACGTTTGGGCAGCTGAGCATGAGTGACACATTAGGTTCATGAAAACCAGGAAAACTGGAGGTTCTGTTCGAAAACTAATTTTGGAACAGAAAGCCTCTCTCTGAGTGCCTCTCTCTCCTTAACTATCTTCAGACTTTCCAGGACGGTCTGTTTTTACCAGGGAATAATTCCAGGGTCAATGGAAGTGACGTCCACCCGTTTCAGAAGAGTGGTGAAGAGTGAAACACTAAAATCAGCTTTTATCCTCCCTCGACTCTGGGAAAACAAAGCTTATTTTATCTTTGAGTAACCCCCTCCCTCTTGGGATGTGAGAGTTATTTTTTTAAAAATAACTACTACTTGTTTGTCTTTCATTTGCACGTCAACACTTTTAAGAGAAAAGCCTCTACTGTACCATTATTAAAGACCCAAAGAGGAACAGCAATTCCACAAAGACTCTGATTTGCTGTGACCCCTTCACCTCCCAAATGGAGAAGTTAATGTTCCCAAATAGCAACTCTTCTGAATCTCAAAAGCACACATTAGAATGACATTCGAGGTCAGTGCTCCTCCACCAGGAAGAAACACAGTTCCCTTTGTCAGGATCAAAGAGCCACATATATGACAAAAAGCTAGAAACTGACTCTAATCGCACTGTTAGCCAACAAGCCAAATCAGTGCAAACAAGACAACTGAAGGGACTGGCTAACTGCAAAGGTAAGGAGGGCTCTTCCCTACAGAAGGGGGAGAGGGATCTGCTAACCTCATCTCCATTAGATGAAGGCAGAATGTGCAAACAAGAACCACATCAATTACTGACCTTGAAGGAGGAACAGGAATTAATCCATGCAAAAAATCATGTCACTTTTGAATAAGGCAAGAAGAGTAGAAGTGGGAAGATCAGAATGATGGGAACTGAATAAAAGGGAGTGGAGGCCAGGACCAGAAATCCAGGTTTCTAGTTTGGGAGCTGGTTGGATGGTGGCTAGTCTTGCTTGGATGGGAAATCTCAGAAGAGCAGGTTCAGGGGAGGTGGGTGTAATTCACTTAAATACCAGTTGCACTGGAGGTGCCTGAATCAAGTATGGGCAGATGGCTGAGCAAGGGTGCAGTGCTCCAGAAAGAGAGAAGACCTAGAGACAAGGGTTTGGCAGTTGCCAGCACAGAGTCAGCAAAGGAGACCATGAATCAAAGTGGATAAACTGATCAGAGAAGGAGGGAGAGGCAGGCAGACAGGGGAGGGCAGAGCCTAGAGCCCTGGGGAATGCAAACATTTGGGGGCAGGAAAGAAGAAAAAAATTCCAAGGAGGAAAAGATATAGAACAGGAAAGAAGAGAAAGGCTTAAGGAGCAGTGTCCAATGCTGCCAAGAGGTCAGATGTGATGAGGACGGAGATGCACGATTGGATTTAGCAATGAGGAATCCTTTGGGACCTCAAGTAGAATTCTGTCTAGAGCACTGAGCGTGGAGAAGGTGGACAGCAGATGTCTCTTCTCAACTGCAGAAGGGACAGCCAGGGTGCCAGTCAGGATGTAAACCCAGTGAGTGTCTCAGCCGTGCTTTCAAGAAATCTAACTGCAAAGCTAAGCAGGGAGTGTGGTTACTAGGGTCCAAAGATTGTTTTAAATTTTATTTGAAATTATATGAGCAATACATAATACATTCTCCTTGCAACATCATGCACATTATAATGAAGATACAGGTAACAGGTTCCCCTTGACCACAACCCTATTCTAGACTCTTTATCATGCCATTATTCTACACTTATTATGTCTTGCATATCATGCCAGATTCAACACAGAAGTCCATTTGCATCCTTTTTAACTGCAATTCCACAAACGGAATCAACCATACTTTAGTTACTGTTACCTACTGGTGGACATTTACATTGCTTCTAATTTTTTTCACTACCATAAACAACGTACAATGGGTATTCATGTTTGTATCTCTCTGTACACATATAAAGTGTTGGGGACAGACACCGAGAAGGGGAAATATAAGTCAGTATGTTTAAAAATTTTTAATCAATACTGCTGACAATGTTAAATTTTACCCAAGCCCTTGTAAAAAAAAACAAACAAAAACCATCCTTGTCTCCCACAAAGCAGCCAACTGCAAAGCGCTAGCCTTTCCCGCATGACCTAAACAAGACTCAGAGGCCCTCAGAGGCCCTGGCAGCTACAAGAGGCCAGTTACACACCCTCCACCCTCCACCTTCCTGTCTGCTGCCTCGTAAATGATTAGCTGAGTGCCCATCCTGACTACTCAACCGGAGCAGAACGCTTCCTTGTTAATCAAACATTAAGAGTCTCTCCTCTCTCTAGATCTCTGAAATGGAAAGGCACCTCCAGAAAACAGGCTGCTTCAGCACACAATATTCTCAGATCTACTCTCTGTTCTTACCAGCCTTTCATTCACACTTGCCCACACCCAGTTTTTCCTCTCTATGCAAGACAGACCCTCTCTGCCTAACCTTTGAGAAGCTTGTGGATCTTATGATTAGAGTGCTCTCCCAAATGCAACAGTCCCTTACACTGCCTTGCAATAATCCTTTTAAACAAAGTCTCTCAAGTCCGGATTATTTTTCTATTTGGTGCTGCTATACGCTGGTAGGGAATTACTGAAAATTCTGGGTTGTGGAGTAATAGGGAGAGTGGAAGAGAGTAACGGGGTGCTGGTGAAACAGGGAGGCCCACTACAGACCCATCGCTCAGCCAGGCACACCCTGCTCCCCCTCCAAGGTCAACATTTCCGAGGGTCTCTGTCGGGACGGGCTGTTCCCGCCTGTCAAGGGCGGAAGGGGTCGTGACTGGGGTCCTTAAGCCCATGAACAATTTCACTCCTAACCCCACAACCAAAACCGCAGCTATGGAAGCCGGACTTCGTTTTGGCCAGAACACATGGCAATTGACCCCCACCCCACCCTCACTGAACATAGGGTCTGGCAGAGGATTTTGTGCTGCAAATACAAGTACGTGCATGACTCTCTTCTGTGAGTAATTTTTGAAAAACCCAGTGAAATTAGAGGTTGCTTCGGAATATTCTTTATTCTATGCTACATGCTTTATATCTACAATTATGGGTAAATGTGTGTGTGTGTGTGTGTGTATCACAGCACAGGGTTGTATCATTCACCCACTATGTCTACATATGCTGCTACTGTTCTAGGTTTTGGAGACACAACTGGGAAGAACACGAGAAAAGGCCTGCTAACACAGAGCATGCATTTTACAGAATGCCGTATACACAAAATCACGTGCCCTCTACTTTATCGATTAGTTCAAGTATTTTCATGTTTAATTTTGACTTTGCATGTTTTTTGCCTTAGGTAGAACCTTAGAAGGTTCCTTCGCTAACATGCTTGGTTTGGCTCCCTAAAATGAATACTAGTTAATTTTACCGGTATATTATTTATCATTTATTTCAAAATGACACAACCAATATCAGAATATACCATCAAACGCGTCACTAAGTTTTATTGCGCTATCACTCTTGCCTCGTGTGGTTCACACAGCCCCAACATCTGTAACTTAGGCAAACGCACAAGTACCTTCAACACAAATTTCAAGCCACTGAAGAGTCCCCTTCTGAGAGAAGGGGAAAATAACTGCATAGCGCATGCAAAGAGTCACTGGAGATCTAAAATCTGGGGGTCAGCACACTACTAACAGTCAAAATCCTCGTACAGCCCCGAATTTATGTAAGTAAAGTTTCACTGGAACCCAGCCAGGCTCATTTGTTGGCATGCTGGGTGTGGCTGATGTTGCACTTAGGAGGCAGAGTTGAGGAGGTGGGAGCCTAAAATGTCTACCAGCTGTCCCCGTGTAGGGAAAGTTAGCCCACCCTACTCTAAAAGGGACAACTGCTGAGGTGTAGCGCTGAGTGTTAACTGCTGCGGTACAAATGAACACTTCAAAGGAAAATGACAACTGGTGATAACTTACTCTACAGATCAAAAGCCCAAGGAACAGCAGAGAGCAGGGACAAGAGCAGTCTGCTTGGACTGCCTTCCGGGCAGGCCCGCACTGCCCCAGCCTCCTCGCCTGGCTCACTGCTGCCCTTGTAACTGGAACTCGTGTCTCAAACGGATCAAGCTCTATATCACCTATCATTTTTTACAGCAGCAAACTAATGATTTTAGTGGATCTGTCTACAAAAAAAGCTTTATGGAGGGGGTAGTAGAGGGACTGGGGGTGGAGAACAAGCCATTTGCTTGCAGTGTGCTTTTCTGTGGGTCAGAAGCTCTATCAGAAAAAAAGTGCCCACATCTGCTACACAGACACAGCCTGTGGAACCAAAAATAAAACCCACACTGATGAAAGCCGGCATGTTGAAAGATCATTTCAAATTTATTTTAAGACTGGAGAAACAGTCTCACTGAAATTTTAAAACCATACCCCCAGAATACCCACCCCCTTGTGATTATGCTCAAGCCTGATGAAGGGGGCAACACACTCCACTCCTCCCTGGCCTCAGCTCTCAGTTTCCAGACAAGGATGAGAAACCATTCTTGAATCCTAAAGAAGACCCCAAAGGTGAGAAGAAACAGGCAAGCCGATTCCACTGTCTGCAATATTACCTAATGGGAGTGCGCATATTTTCAGCTTACAATAACACACACGTGTGTATGCATGTGGTCTAACTACCAAACTGAACTCTTCCCCGCTGCAGGCCCAGCTTCCTGAGGGCAGGCACTGTATGGTACCAGCACAGCTTTGTACCCAGCACTCCCCACAGTGCTTGGCACCTATGTTTGAATGAATGAATGAATGAATTGTGATTTAAAACTTGTAGAAGAGAATGAACCAGATTACAGTTTAACCAAGTAAGATGACTGCCCTTCTTAGATCCTGTGACGAATAACAGGACTCAACTCTTCACAATACATTGATGCACCGTTCCTGGTCCCAGCTTTTTGAGGTCACATAATCTTAGTTCACTGCAGGCTGTACCATCTATGTGTTCTCTCGTCCTTCGTTTCTGTAAGGAGTGGCATGGTTCTCTCCCAACAATGAACTCTTGTCTGTTCTATTTATCTGCAGGTGATCCGAGGGCCTTCTGTGGACAGTTGGTGAACACATGCGTTTGGTGATTAAAGAAGAAAGCACTAGGAAAACTTTAATTCTCAGAGCTTATCATTCTCCTCCTCCCAAAGCCAAACCAATGTGGAAACACAGATCCAGTTAATATCTGCCTCCCACAGAAAGCTTCTGGGTGAAGGATCCTTATAAGCCAAGGACAACTACTGTCTATTGTTTCCTGGCTTGCAAACTCATTATTACTAGACAAGCAGCAATCCTCTTTGTCCTTGGTTCAGACTCTAGAAAAGACTCCCCATAGGGTGCCCATTAAGATTGCTGGGAAACCACTTCCCAGCCCCGTTTTCCCAGCACTCGCTTGTGTGCGAAGGGTGAGGCCTGAGTAACGAGGAGAAATGGGAGGGGGGCGGGGACTGTTGCTTCCATATGTGATGCTGTGTCTGGGAGGAACTGAGACCAGAGGTAAGATTGTTTAGAAACACGTGTCTCCGGAGTCACCCCGATTTCAGGGGAGAAGACCCAGAGGATTTAAAAGGCCAAGCCTCAGTGCCAGCTCCCCCACAGGCACGCTCTGCTTAAGCCACAGTAAAGATTTTTTTTCTGCGTTTCCTCTAAAGGATCTGTTTGAGGTTCGATATCCCAAACCACTCTTAACTTCAGAAACTTATTCCTCAATGCACTGGACACACGTAAGGCACAACAGACAGTGAACTCAGCTGCTGCTGAGAGGGAGAATTTCTGAAGAGCATTTTGTTTCGGCTGAATCCAAGAACCAGGTCAGCAAAATTTTCTGTTAGTCTGTCACACCTTCTAACACCAAACCATAAAAAGCCAGCAAAGAATAGAGAGTTCTGCTTGGGGTTTAACTGTTCCCATTAATAACTCCCGAGGTTAGAGCTCAGGTACATAGTTCTCTTCCCATTCAAACAGAGAACACCAAATTCAAACAAGAGCCTGACTCACCAGCCGCAGCCTGAATACCTGTCCTTCTCTGCTAGGATGGACAGCCTGGTTGGTTGCTCGGATCAAAGGGGAATATTTTCCTTAGACGATGTTTGTTTGCTCTGAAAAGATGACTATACCAAACACAACTTGAAAGCACATTCTGTTTTACATGCAGAGCCCCAGCATAAATAAATGCACGGTGTGTGGCTGCCCCTATCTTCTACTCTGGGTCAAGGGCCCGCCTGAGCCCAGCGTGGGGCCTCCACGACGGGAAGGGGCAGCAGGGAAGGTCAGCTAAGAAAGGGCAAAAGGCCTCCGGCAGTTCTGTCTCCAGAAGCTGTGTTGTCTAAGGGTCATTCCCCCGACCCACACCCACACCCGAAGCCCTGGCCCAAGGACAGTCGCAGGTCTGCCCCGCATCACCGCCTTGGACAAGACACTTTACTTCCCAGGGCACATCCGCTCACCTGTCAAATGTGGGATTAAGAGGATCGTGTAGGGCCCTTCCACTTCTAGAAAATTCTAATGATTGATTCAAATTATACTCGCAAAGAAGGTGCAAGGGTAGTTCCGTGGTAGAATTCTCGCCTGCCACTCAGGGTTCATTTCCTGGTCCATGCATTCCCCCAAATCAAACAAACAAGCAATACAAAAATATCAACAAATGGGGCTGCAATAAGGGAATACTTATTTTCACATGGAAAAATAATGAAATGTGACCCCGCCATAGAGTATACAAGAAAAAAAAATTATTATACTTGAAAAGAGATGATCATTTTTTCTATGTAACCCTTAATGCTGCCTATTTGCTGTCTCTTAACGAGGCAGAACACTTATAAACGTGGGTGGCATCTCCCCACCCCTCTGCCATTTCTTACCTAGCTAGGTCCTTTAACTAGGACCCGGCTTGGCTGTTTTTACATCTCCTGGGACTAGCACAGGGAGGGCTTCCCAGACCAGGGCTTAGTGTTAGGGCCTTCACATTCCTCTGGGAATTCAGGTTAAAAAGAGAAAGTAAAGCGGCTCAACTACCACATTTTAGAGCCTCAGACATACTGGATATAAAGCTCTGCCAACCTCAGGACCGCCTGCGTGCTGTAGGACGCCGCTGTGAAATGCGGTGCACTGATGAGCAGCCTTCCGAGGCCGTTGATTTGGAGGAAAAGTGGCTTCTGTACCCATCTGACAATCCCCCAAAAGGTTCAACACAGTTATCATATGACCCTGCAATTCCACGCCTATACCAAAGAAATATGAAAAACCTGTGCTCATGCAAAACGTAGGAAGCAAATCTTCATCGCATTATAACAGCTAAAAAGTAGATACTGGTAGCTATCAAGTGATGGACAAACAAAATGTGGTGTATACGTAGAATGGAATCCTTTCTGGCAATGAAAAGGAATGAAGTATTGGTATTTATGACAACATGGATGAAACTTGAAAACGTTATGCTAAGTTAAAGAAGCTATATACAAAACTGTATTATTCCATTTTTACAAAATGTCCAGAATAGGTAAATCTTTAGAGATGGAAAGTAGGTATGGTGGCTGCCTTGGGCTGGGGATAATAGGGGTAAATGGGAAGTGACTGCTAATGGAGGGCACGTTTATTTTAGGGGGACAAAAGTGTTCCAGAAATAGGTTGTGGCAGTGGTTGCACAACTCTATGAATATACTAAAAAAACACTGATTTGTATACTTTAAACGGGTCACTTGTATGGTATGTGAATTATATCTCAATTGGGCTATTTTTTTTTAAGAGAAGCTGAGTTCACTGGGCTTAGAGAACGTAAGGCCAGGCCAGAGAGTAGGAAGGAAGATCAGGAGAGGAGGAAAAGCCAGGGAGTAAAGCAGAGATGCTAAAGGAGAAGATTCTCAGTGCCAAATGTGGAAGAAAGGGCCAGTTAGATAAGGGTTTTATAATTAGGAGATCTAATCAGCCTTTGAAAGAGAAAAAGAGAGAGACAGAGATTAGAGACTAGAAAGAGAGAGAAAATACTCGAGCACATCCATCCCTGTCCCCTGTACACTAGAAAGAGTTTTAAAAGGGCTCGGGGTGGGAGGGACTGGAGAAAGCAGAGAGAGAAAAAGTCTTTCTCAATAAGGGAGGAGAGAAGTAGGACAGTCGCTGGGGGAACAGGTGTCAAGATTACGTTTTGCTGTTGCTTTTAATGCTGTAGAGGTCAGTATATTTATATGCTGATGAGGAATCAATGTGCCAGGCACCGCCATGGATCTGTTGTGGATTAAATCACTGAATTTTCATGAAGCCCTACGAAATAGGCTACCTTTATATCCTTTCAGACAGGAAATTGAGGCAGAGAGATTAAGAAACTTGGAAAGTGGTAGAACCAAGATTCAAACTCTAGCCTTGCTCCCTAGTTGAAACTCTTCAGCACTCTGTACCCCTGCTTAATGCGGGTTAGGAAGATGCAGAGAGACATGAAGCTGAGGCTGGGGGCTGTAGTGTCAGTGAAGAGGAAACGAGCTGTGGAGGGATGCTTAAGGTGACCAAAATCTAGAACGGAGGAGACAAAGGATGGACGCTCAGTGCTGACCTCAGACCCGTGAACCTGTATGGGGCTGCAGGGGTAAAGGAACCCAGAGGATGGGCAACAGCACCTGTGATCCAGGGTTGGGGTTTTGCTAAACAGGTGTAGACAAAACATAGGGGTGCAAGGGACACAGTGGGCACTGATAGAGTAGTTCAGGTGGCATACCATGGGTTCTAGCCAGATAGGTAAGGAAAAGAAGCTCAGAGGGAAGCTGAAAGGCTGTGAGAAATAGGAAGGATTGAAGAGGTCCGAATTCTCCATGAGGCAGAAGCAGATGTCCTGAGAGGAGGCATTTTGTAGTTCCTGAGGATCAACAGTCCTGGTGATGGGTTACAAGATTTGGGATGGAGCCTTGGATGCAGCTGGCTGCAAATAATCCAAAGCCTTCTTTCATCTCCTTCCACATACTCTCATTATATATGAATTTCCCTTTATCACAGCATCCCCTTCTCCTTTCTTCCTCTGGTGAAGACAAATAATGAATAGTGAAACTGACTGAAGTACAGACCAAAAATTTTTATATTTTATACATATCTCAGTATCACCTCTAGGGAATATTTGGGGATGACTCGATTTTCTGGATAAAGAGAAAAACCCTTTAAATCCATCCTGCTACCTTTGTTCACAGAGCCTAATTTCACAATCAGTAGCCTCATCATCCATCAAAGAAGGATCTTCTCTCCTTCCCTGGTGAATTTTGAACTGTCTGATAAATGTAGAAATTGTAAGAAAGGAGGGGGAGGGTGGGAGGGCTGGTGACGAACGTAACTTGGGGTAGGAGGGGCTGGTCCCCATGCAACGCAGTGTCTTGCCTCCACCCTACCTGAAGTTTGAGTGATCCATTCAGTCCAGTGGATCAAAGAGATCAGGAGGATTTCTCAAGGGTTACAAAGACAACAGTGCCAGGTGCCAGTGTGCAAGAGACAGAGTAGAGAAGGGCCTGTTGGGTCTTACGCTGGGGCTATGCACGGAGATCTGTGCAGACCACCTCAGCACACCTAGCAAACGGTGCTTCCGATTCCTCCCCATAATGGCACATAAGGGCCCTGGTGTCCACTGCAACATTCACAGCCTTTTCAGAAACACTCACGACTTCACCATTCCAGGAGTTTACAAGCCCAAGCGCCTCCCTGCAGGAGCAGCAGGTTGGGGTAGACCTGTGGGACACGGACAGAAGAAAACATGCAGTGACGGGGCCTGTGGTGAGCTGCAGCGCCCTGGCCCCGTCTAAGGACAGCCCAATTTCAAATCCAGCGACAACAAACCAGACTTTCCTCTGGCCTCATAGCAGCCAGCAAGCCAGTGTGCAACGCCAGGGTGAGGAGTTCCTCCAAGGCTTGATCCAGGCTCATCTGGAATCTCCGGGTGTGGCAGCAGCCAGCCCAGGGGGTAGCATGACCCATCAAGTCCAGGGAGAGAATGAAGTTCATGGGTTGCTTTTAAGACACAGAGGCATAGGGCTGTACCACACAATGAATCCTAATGTAAACCACGGACTACAGCTAACAGCACAATTACAATAATATTCTTTCATCAGTTGTAGCAACTGCACCACACTAGTGTATTGTACTAATAAGGGGGGGTAGGGTAGGTTACGGGAACTCTGCTTTCTGAATGATTTTTCTGTAAACCTACAACCTCCAATTTAACAAAAAAAAAGACTGAGAAGAACATCTGTGGACTGTCTGATATGTGCACACACACACACACACACACACACACACACACACACTCATGTCCAGATTCCACTGGCTCTGTCCACTGTTCCTTTAAAACCCACACCACCCTGTAATTATAACAGTCTAGGCTAAAAAGAATAAAAAACTCCTTTTCACCCAGGGTGGGGATTTTTTATAATTATAGGAATATAGTCTCCATTGGACCACCCACTTACAAACTCCACCCAAACTCACCAACAGAAAACAATGTGTAAAAGAAACCCCCATTTCCAGAGAGATCAAACAAGACTACAAACAAAACACGATGCCTTACAAGAAAATAAAAATGGAAAAAAGAAAAAGAAAGATCTTAGCAGTTTTCCTATCAATTCAAAGAATAATTCTTCATAATTTAAATTTAAAAGAAGCATATAGACAACAGCAACAAAAAAAGCAGTCTTTCATGATTAGAAAGTCCCTTCCACATGCCATCTGCAAAACAAATAATTTCACCTGTGTGGCTTATGATGCATCTGGGTTCTGAAGAAACAAAGTGCAAAAGTTTCAGCCATCTCAGGTGCCCCTACCACCCGCCACAACGAATTAGGACAACCCAGGGACCAAGTGGCAAAGAAAATGGATCTCAGCTGCTTCTAGTGAGGAATATGTAAGGCTCTCCTACCTTGGCCCAGGACCCCAAATTCTTTGGGGAACCACCCTTCCTTGTCCACGTAGCCTCAGTTTCACAGGCCGCTATTTCTGATGCCTGCCCAGGAAACCTTCCTTTCTCCTCCCTCCCAAAACCCCAGTTCAACTTGTCAGGGCGCCCAAACCTCAAAGGGTCATCATCTGCCTCTAAGCATAGAAATCACACCTGGACTTAGTGATGCAGGTCGGGACGCAAACTCGGCTCAAACTCATTTCCTTCGGGCAGACATTCTACTTTACAAAACAGGTTTTTAATTCCCTCGGGCATCAAAAGTCAAGACGGTACCTGCTTGAATTACATGGTAAAGAATTACCTGCAATAATATGGCTTCTCCAAGAGAAGACAGAAGCCACACTCTATTCACCCAGCACAGTAGAGCTTTCTCTGAGCCAAAGTTCTCATGGGAAAGAGGAGTTTCCCAAAGAGAAGAAGCAGGACAAGGCTAGGGCCAGCCTCTCCTAGCACGTTTTCCTCTTGCAGTTCCCAATTACTCAAACTTCACCGGCCACATTCTAAAACCAGTGCAGAAATGGAAAAGGGGGCAGTCCATATGCCCTCACCCCCCGCAAAGGCGGGGGGACAGTGGCCAGGGCCCCTGTGCACTGCGCGCAGAGGGGAGAATGCCTGTGGGAGGCAATTACACCCTCCCATCCTGGCCATTCTTTCTCCTCTTCCAGTCATAGCCTCCAACATTTCCACAGGCCCACAAAGAGGGGGCGAGGCCTCCGGCAGGACCCCAGTGTGCGTCCACACAAGGGGCCCTTTCAACGCCCGCCCTCGCCTGGGCTAGGGATGAGGTCAGCCTCTATTCAACAGGCCACAAAACAAGCTGACTTTGTGACCTGCCAGAGACCCTACAGATGGGACAGGATCAGTTCTGCCCACAAGGACCTTGTTCCCTGTGCAGGAGGCCCAGCCAAACCATTTTAAATAGGCACATTCACGGGGAGATGCAGAAACCTTTACAGGAGCCCCTGTGATGCGTCAGGGCTGCCCTTCCCTCCCAGACCCCAGGTCACCCCGTACACACACCACTGCTGGGCTCACCTGCTGGACGTCTCCCTCTGCTTCCAAGATGATGGCCTTCTGCTCAAGAACCTATAACGGTTCCTCACCCACCATCAGGCCATGTCCAAACTCCTCACCTCACTACTACAGTTCCTGCAGGATCTGGTCCCTTTTACCTACCCAGTGTCTCCTCTCTGTCCTTCTACATGTACCATGTCCTTGCTCTTTTCCATTCTCTCTACTCACACAGTTCAGCAGCTAAGAACATATTCAGCCTGGGTTCAGATGCAAACTCCACCACTCAGTGGCTGAGGATCCCGGGCAAGGAATTCAAACAACTCAATGCCTCAGTTTCCCCACCTACAGAGCAAGGATATTCCTCACCCTCAGTATGTCAGGGTGAGAGCAATGGCGGTGACGTGAGATGATATGGGGAAAAGGCGCAGAATACACTGACACGTGGTGTCATCCAATAAATATCTGTTAAAATACTTATTCTCTCCAGAAACAATGTTTCTGATAAATTCACCACAAAGAGAAACCATATACTAGTATAGTTTCAGATTTTGTTTCTTGGATCCAAGTATTAATTCTGCTGAGACAAATTCTCAAGAGCAGGGACTTTTATACACCACAGATAAACAACACACTCAGGCTTCCGAGCAGCACCGCAGTGGGTCATCAAACCAACGCTTGTTGAATTTAAAAGATAGAACATTAAGTTACTTGAAAAACAAAGGCAACAAATGGGAGATTAATGCGCCCTCAAAATAAAGTTAAAATCTACCTTATCGGTATCCCTCTTTTCTAATTGCTTGCCCTCTCAAACCATGGTAAGAGGAAGGAATCAGTGGTAATTCCTGCTGAGGTAGAATCAAACTTGGTTTAGAATAATGAGCCCGTGAGCTCTTAGTCTCCACAGCCTAAAACTTTCGCAGCACCTCATTCATCCTCTCATAAGGCAGCTATTAATTTCTACCTTGCCTTATGCCTCAGAAGATTTTTTGTCTTCTTGTCCCAATTGTATGCTGCATTTCTCACGTGTGAATGCCCCTTAGCTCCCAATAAAGGGCCTTACCAGGAAGACCCCCAGTGTTTAAAGCAATTACTGGAGAATCTACATTTCAAATACCTAAATCAGCTTCCATTATGTTCAAGCCACAACCACAGTTACAAAAGCATGGCTAACAGAAGCCTTCAAAAGGGTTTACTTCAACTAAAGGATAGCAATACACCCAGTGCTTTTAAGAAAATGGTTGTTTTTAAGTACTTAAGTGTCTTTTTTTTTTTTAATGCTGTATGGTGGGGTCACATTTCATTCTTTTCCGTGTGAGCATCTCCTCACTGTAGCACCATTTGTTGAATTCTGTTTGCTTTTGTCGGTTTCTTTGGGAAATGCATGGGCCGGAATCGAACCGGGCCTCTTCCATGGAATTCTACCACTGAACTACCCTCGCACTCCCCTTAAGTGTCTTTTAAATAGTCATAGTTTCAGCAGAAGTTCAGGGAGAGCTGTTCTTCAGAAACTGCTCTTTGGGATAGCAGGTTTATGGTGGAGGCTGTCCATTAGAGCACTGCTCCTGCCTTGCTTGCCCTCTGCACTCCTTCTGCCCTAGGAAATGCAGTGCTAAGCACCACGTCCCCAAGGGGAAACGGTGTTTGCACAGCCAGGCTCACCCTCCTCCCTCTGCTCTTCCCAGGCAAACCCGCACTCCTGGATGGCTAAGTCTACCCCATCCTGTTGTCCAGGAGCAGCAAGCCCACCTCCCAGCAGATACGAGCCATACTGCCTCGCAGCAGCTTTAGGAGCAATAAAGGTGAAGTTCTGGTATCCATCTGCTGACATTTCAGTCTTTTTTGCCAACTGATTCAGCCTCTGGGAGTGGAAGAATGGCGTTATTTATCGGACTTCCTCATAGACCACAACACCCCCTACACACACACACAGAGTACAAAAGGGAAATCCCAGAAAGAGGTCCTGTATGCGTCTCCATCAGCATCACATATCAGACCTACATCTATTTTTTTTTGTCATATGAGATTTTTTTAAACTTTTTTTAAATTGTATAATATACAACATATGCAAAGCAAAGAAAGAAAAAAGCAAAAGTTTTCAAAGCACTCTTAAGAAGCAGTTACAGGACAGATCCCAAAACTAGTCACAGGCTGCCATACCATCATGTCAGATTTTTCCTTCTAGCTGCTCCAGAACAATAGAAGGAATAAATTTTTTTTTTATCATCACAGTTGATTATTTTTCTTTTTTGTGAAAAATGACACATATACAAAAAAGCAATAAATTTCAAAGCACAACACAACAATTAGTTGCAGAACAGATTCCAGACTTTGGTATGGGTTACAATTCCACAATTTTAGGTTTTTACTTCTAGCTGCTCTAAGACACTGGAGACTAAAAGAAATATCAAAACAATGATTCAGCAATCATACTCATCTGTTTTGTTAAAGCCTACCTTCTCTGTATAACTCCATCATCACCTTTGACCTTTCTATTCCACTCCTTAGGGGTATGTGGGCTATGCCCATTCTAACTTTTTCATGCTGGAGGGGGCTGCCAATAACATGGGGTAGGGAAATGGAACTAGTTGATGCTCTGCAGAGGCTGGGCCCTCTAGGTTTCAAGACTTATCTGGTCCAGGGACCCATCTGGGTTGTAGGTTTCTGCAAAGTTACCCTAGTGCATGGAAACCTTTGTGGAATCTTAATAATGCCCAAGGTGTTCTTTAGGATTGGCCGGAATGGTTTTGGTTGGGTTTGGCAAGTTACTGTAGGTAGCAATGTTTAACTGAAACTCGAGTAAGAGCAACTTTCAGAATTGCCTCTTGACTCTATTTGAACTCTCATACCCTATCAACAAAAATAGTCCATTTGTTACACTTCTTTTCCCCAATTTGGTAAGGGTGGGATTGTTGATCCCACGGTGCCAGGGCCATGCTCATCCCTGAGAGTCATCTCCCAAGCTGCCCAGGAGACTTTCACCTCTGGACATCAGACCTACTTCTGTAAGCACCGCCCAAGAAACATCCAGAAATCCATCCTTCACCACTGGAGACAGCCACTGTACAGGTCCAGAAAGGTAAAAAAATCACCCATACTCCCCATTATCTGTGGGATTATCTCAGCTTTATCACAATCCCCAAATAGGCCAAATTAAGCGTATATAACAGGTGCTACTTGAAATACTAGCAGCCATCCTTATTATGCCATGAGGAAAGTAAAACAGTCTATGAGAAAAGATTATAGATTATAATAGAAATAGCTATAAAAAAGGCTAGGACAAAACACGCAATCCACTGACTCAAAAGCCTCAGGCTGCGGCTGGGACCCCTACCGCACACCCACACCACTGAGCAGCTGGCCCACCTGGCAGGGAGGCATGGAGGAAAGCTGGCCCGCCAAGGGGGTGGGTCCTGCCCTCCGGATCAAAGCCTCCCACCCACTCCACTCCCACAGCAGCAATGGGAAGGGGTGAGGGGTGAGGAGAGGCCAACTTACATGCTCTTTCATCTCAGCGGCCACCGTTCTTGACATCATGATGCAGCAGAGGACAACGACGAGGATGAAGTAGAGCGCGTACATGAAGCGAGTGCCCCGGGACTGCCGGATCTTAGGGCAGCAGGCGCAGCAAAGCGAGCAGCCTGCAGAGCCGCAGCAGCAGGCGAGCTAGGAAAGGAACACACACAGCTCTTAGAGACGCGGCCACAGGTACACGCTCACGCTGGGCCTCGGCAGGGTGCCTTCCAGCTAGAGATGACCTTCTTTCTGCTGAGGCACCTAATGAGAGCATGTAGGGACCCAACTAGTGTGTGAACAAATCTGTCCCCCAAATTGAACTGATGCTGTCTACAATTAAAGAAAAAAGGTACGACTCATCTGTAGCATTAGTCATTATACTCAGACAAAACAAAGATTTCCAGGATCAGTTAAGAGGATAAGAAACCAAGGAGCAGGAAGAGGACAAAGAGAGGTGGGAAGAATGTGAAAAAGAAGATTTGGGGCCCCAGAAAGGAACTTGTCAATATCCATGCGCCTAAGAATGAGCCCTGTATTCTGATACATGCTGCAATATGGGTGAACCTAGAAGATACCACGTTGAGAGAAATAAGCAACACGTGAAAGGACAAGTAATGTATGATTCCACTTATATTAAATACCTAGAATAAGCAAATCCAGAGATAGAAAGTATATTACAGGTTCCAGGGGCTGGTGGGGAGAGGAATGGAAGTTATTGCTCAATGGTACAGCATTTCTATTTGGGGTGATGAAAAATTTCAGCAGTGGGCAGTGATGACAGGAGCATAATACTGTGAATGCAATGAATATCAGTAAATTGCACACATGAAAATGGTTAAAATGGAAATTTCTGTATTCTATTTATGTTATCACAAAGAAAAAAAAAATTTTTTTTAATGTACTGCATGAACACCTGGGGACATGTTAGGCTTGCATCCATTCTCCTTAGTAGGAAATAGAGTACATAACTTTTAAGTTTAAGAGGAATAGTTTTCTCTCACACGTGCCTTGTTTATCAGAGTTGCACAATTTTAATGGTAAGCGTTTTAGGCTACTGAGAGGGGCATGGGCAGAGAGGAGCACAGAGTTTCTGCTGTATCTTTGGGAAACCAAATCTTGAGTTTTAGCATATGGCACTAGAGCACAGAGGTTGAAGGCACACACACAGCCAGCCCACTAGGTTTGTAGCCTGGCTCTGGTACCAGTTGGCTATGTAATCATGAGCATGTTGTTTACCTT
This sequence comes from Myrmecophaga tridactyla, assembly GCA_004026745.1. Taxonomy (NCBI): domain Eukaryota; kingdom Metazoa; phylum Chordata; class Mammalia; order Pilosa; family Myrmecophagidae; genus Myrmecophaga; species Myrmecophaga tridactyla. The sequence goes on from PVIY010010417.1 coordinate 21,381, forward strand.
TCTAAGAGGCAGCTTCTTCTTTTAAAAAGTGGGAATGATAACAGCACTTTTGGGTCATGAGGGTGTGTTCCCTTCCTTCATCAAACACGGACATTTGTGTAGTTAGTAGCAAATTCCCAAGACAAAAAAAATTCCATGTGTCCCACATATCACCCTTCATTTTGCAATCTCCAAATGGGAGAAACATACAAGAATGTGGCAAACAATTAGAGAAGAACGAGGCAGCCTAATACACACCATTCCCAGTCACCAATTCTTAAGGACTATAATCAACAAAGCTACAGAGAAAAAGATTCACTTCTTGAAGCATCTATAATAATAGAGCTGGCATCCTTCCCGCCACCAACTCCACCTCCTTTTTTCCTTCCTGGTTGGCTCCCTCTTTTCCTAATCATCCCTAACAGAAGCGAGTTAAAATCCATATAAAATTGTACTGAAATGTTTCCAACTGAGGGAAATGATAGGAATGTGTACTTGTGACTAGGGGCAAATCCAGTGGCGTGCCACAGAGGTGTGCCACTCAGTGTTCCCTTCAGGAGAACCTGCAGGGAGGAGCCGGTTTGGCCCCTCCAGTTCGGCTGAGCCATCCTCAGGGCTGCACCTCAGTCTAAGGCTCTTCCGACCCGATGCTCCTTCCTTCCCTCTGTCCCTTCACAGATGTCAGATCTGCTCACGGTCTAAAGGCTCTCCCCGCCTACCGCTCTTCCACCTTCAGCCTTCCCAGGCATTCTCCCCAGTATATCTCCTACATGTCTAATCCTCACTTGGTGTCTGTGGTCTCAGAAGATCTAAACGGGAACACCTGGTACTAGGAAGGAATTCTGTCAAGCACATAAGGAATTCACAACAGAGAGGACCATAAACTGCAAATAACAACCAAGCCTATACATAGTCACACTACACACCGTATAAAACCCAAAGCATTGATAATCATTTGGAAGGAAGGGCAGGACTCTGCATCTCATTGAAGCAAACATAATGAGAATGGCACAATAACTGATATTTACAACGAGGCAGAACCACAGGTTAAAGGGACAAGACAACAGGCTGCAATCATGATGGTGCTATGCCCGACCTTGGAAATGTGGCCATTCCCAAGTTATTTCATTTATGTCATGAGACCATTAGTATCTGGGCCCTTTGTCATTCTGTACTATTTTATCACTTCAAACTTTTGCTGATGTACTTTCTCCATCTTATATTCAATTTTTCAAGCCATCTTCCTCAAGAGACTCTTCTTAACTCATGACTCTGGGACACAGAAGTGGGATCCTAAAACTACTATATATGTGAACTTTCTACAATGCCCTCATTCGTATTGTCCATTTTTTATTTTATTAAGGCCTTTCCACTCATACCCATGCACCTTACACACACGTGCGTGCATGTGCGCACATACACACCAACTTCTCTCCTGTAACGAGATTAAATGACTTTTCTCTGGCCCCCACCCACACTTTCCACCCCTTCCCACCCCACCTCCTAGCTACTTCTCAAAGTCTTTCCCTCTGGCCTCCTTCCTTACCTGCCAGCTCTTCACGCTGAACAAGGTTTCAGACAACCAGACCTATTGTATTTCAAACTCAAATATAATAAAATATTTATCTTATGCAGGAAAGAAATATTTTAGAAGCAATTAATGCCCCACCCCATCACAACAGAACTTTCCCACAGGAGAATCAACAATTCAAACTTACTATTTCCACAGAAGGGAAAATCTAACCATACATACATATACACACACATTTAAATAGAATGTAAGCCTAATTGATCATTTAAAAACAAATAGTGACCGAAGGGATGTGATTAGAGAAAGTGTGAATAAATTAGGCTAATTTAATCCAATTCCATTTTAAAGTTCTGTGGCACAGTGTAGATCTCATGTTTCAAACTGCTTACTCTTTACTTTCAGTCTTTAGAGCACTATAGTATTAAATATGTATATATATATAAAATGTTTCCAATTGCTAGCCTGTTGAAATGGGTCAGCTTTTTTTTTCTTTGAGATATCTTCATGCACCATACAGTCCATCCAAAGGATACAACCAGTGGCTCACAATATCATCACACAGTTGTACATTCCTCACCACAATCATTTTTAGAACATTTGCATCACTCCAAAAAAAGAAAAAACCCTTACATACCATACCCCTTCCTCTCATTCACCACTAGTATTGCAACGTATTCCATTTTTTTTTACTCCTTATCTACCTCCCCCCCATTATTTATTTATTTTGTGTTTTTTTTTTTAGTCATCTGTCCACACCCTGGTCAAAGGGAGCATCAGCTACAAGGTTTTCACAATTACGTGGTCACACTGTAAAATCTGTATAGTTATACAGTCATCTTCAAGAATCAAGCCTACTGGAACACAGTTCAACAGTTTCAGGTACTTCCCTCCAGCCACTCCAATATACCATAAACTAAAAAGGGCATATCATATTGCATAAGATTAACCTCCAGGATAACCTCTCAACTCTGTTTGAAATCTCTTGGCAACTAAAATTTTATTTTGTCTCATTTCTCTCTTTTCCTTTTTGGTCAAAAAGGCTTTCTCGATCCCATGAAGACGGGTCTGGCTCATCCCTGGGAGTCATGTCTCACGTAGTGGGGAGGGCAGTGAGTTCACCTGCCAAGCTGGTTTAGGGAGAGATCACATCTATGCAACAAAAGAGGCTCCCCGGGGGTGACTCTTAGGTATAATTATCAGGAGGCTTAGCTTCTCCTTTGCCCAAATAAGTTTCACAGGGGTGAACCCCAAGATCAAGGGCTCAGCCTATTAAATTTGTTGTCCCCATGGCTTGTGAAAGTATCAGGAATTCCCCAGGTGAGGAACTTTAATATTTTCTCCTTTCTCCCCAGTCCCTCAAGGGGGCTTTGCAAATATTTTTTTTTATTCTTTGCCCAAATTACTCTGGGATGTACCAGGGTATCACACTGACCTGTACCAACCAACAAGATTTCACTCCATATTTGTGCCAGTTTGAAAGGATTATGAACCCTGGAAAAGCCATGTTTGAATTGTGATCCATCTTGTGGAGACAGCCATTTCTTTTCATCCCTATTCAGCACTGCAGGTTGGAAGTTTGATTAGATTATTTCCACAGAGACGTGACACGCCCAATTGTGGGTATTAGCCTCTGATTAGAGGGAGCTGTGACTTCACCCATTCCAGGTGGGTCTTGATTAGTTTACTGGAATCCTTTAAAAGAAGACACATCTTGGAAAAAGCTTCAGAGCCAGGAGAGAGCAACAAGAACCACGAGAGCCCATGCAACCAGAGACCTTTAGAGATGAAGAAGAAAATGCCCCTGGGGGAATTTGATGAAACAAGAAGCCTGAAGAGAAAGTTAGCAGATGTTGTCATGTTCATCATGTGCCTTTCCAGTTGAGAGAGAAACCCTGAACTTCATCAGCCTTCTTGAACCAAGGTAACTCATAGATGCCTTAATTTGGACATTTTTATAGACTTGCTTTAATTGGGATATTTTCATGGCATTAGAACTGTAAACTTGAAACTTAATAAATTCCCCCTTCTAAAAGCTGTTCTGTTTCTGGTATGTTACATTCTGGCTGCTAGCAAACTAGAACACTATTCAAGATTCCACGTAATCTTGATGTTCAAGTAAAATGAATGGGTTGGCTTTTAACAATGGGAATTTGCTTACAAGCTTACAGTTTTGAGGCTGTGAAAATATCCAAATCAAGGTATCATCAAGACAATGCTTTAATCCTGAAGACTGGCTGCCAGCAATTTTTGACTCCTCTGTCACATGGCAAGGCACACAGCGGCATCTTCTCTTTCACGTTTCCTTGCTTTTAGCTTCTTGCTTCTGTGGCTTTCTCTCTCTTTGTCTGAATTTCATTATCTTATAAAAGACTCCAATAAGAGGATTAAGACCTAGCTTGGGCCATACTGTATATGAAGCAACCTCATAAAAAGGCCCTACTTAGAATAAGTTTAAACCCACAGGAATGGCTTACTTTTAAGAACATTATTTTCTCATATACATGCAGTTCCAAACCATCATATATATGCGTATGCATGTTTGTATGTTTATATGTATATGTGTATAAAATTCTATATGTGTATAAATGTATATGTATGTATAAATTCTAATATTGATTCTAATATTCTAAATTCTAATATTTATCAGGCTCTCTCTACTACCTCAAAAGTAACTCAAAGGAAGCTATGCATGCCCATGAGTAATTGATTATCTTGGCTCCCTTTTGCATAAAATAGCTGGCTTAAGTCCCAGCCACCACCACCAACCAGTTTTATTATCCTGAACATGTCACTCACTTTGACACTCACTTTCAAAACTGGAAAAACTCATTCCTTGCCAGCCAAAGGTCCAAGGCCGTCCAAGCCATCTTGCTACACCCCGGCTCCAAGGGCCTAACCCAGTACCTGATGCTTTTTAGACTGAAGTCAGGATATAAAAAACAAACAAAGGAGCAAAACAGTACCCGGCAACAGCTCAATGAATGGATGCTGAAGGAATAATGTATGATGAAGTGCCCAAGACAACACCCCTCAAACACAGCGGGGCTGGCAATCCCACTTCACGGGCCAAGTTCACAAGTTCCACTGTATACTCGCTTTACATCACAAAGCATTCAGGGCTGAGATCTGTAGATACTGCTCCAACAGATTCTCCTTATATAACAAAAAGTATATATTCAAAAGAGAGCCAAGACAATTGCTTTTGGAGGACAAACTTTGTTAATTTAACATTATGCTGTAATTCTTCTATAAATTCATACTGCAGATACATTTCCATAGAGATGTAGGCTTAAGAACGTCCATTACCAACATTGGAAATAGCCTTAGTCTCCAACCACGGAGAACTTGTTAAATGATTATGGGTAGCTATACAATGGAATATTGTAAGAAAAGAGTATGTAAGTGTGCCCTGGTATTAATATACATATAAATATCTGGGGTGTGTGTTTGCACACACTAGGACAGCTAATACTAAGTGCCCCTAGAGTGTGCTAAGATGTGGGGAGGAAAAAGGAGACATCTATATCTCACTGTTTTGCTCTGCTGTCTGGATTTTTACCATGTGCACGTATTACTCTTATAATGAAAAAACGAAAGGAAAACTGACTATTTTAAAAGGAAGTGAAGTCCGAAGATACCAATATAAAAGCGTCTTGTAGGTGTGAGATTTATGTGAAAATTCTGAAGACCCTTCTCCAAACATACCGAAAAGAAAAAACGTTCAGGCAAAGCGCTGCTCACACTCTCCTCCTGCTAACATCTGACCCTGCCTTTGAAATAGCAACAGTGTGAATACCAAAGACTTCTCGAATAGAAGTGCTTTGTCCTTGCCAGGGCAAGAGATCAAAGTGAAAGGATAAGCGGCTGCTTGTTACTACAAGAAGTTAGGACAGTAGGCCTCCCTCTTGCTGTTATTTTTCTTCTCCCTCATCTAAGGACACCCTGCACACAAGTACACACACACTTCCAACACTGTTTTGAGGCGGATTCTCAGCCTGAAGATCTCAAAGGAGAAAAACAATGGGCAACAAGGACTATATATAACAAGCATGGAAGGAGAGAGGGTGGCAGTCTTGCCCTCCCTGTAAGAACTGGTCTAACATCCCTAGCAGTCCTAAAATTCTTAGATGTTGGAGGAAAAACACACTGTGATAGACAAGCCCACTGAGTTAACCCCAAAGAAAGAAAAAAAAAAAAACAAAAACTACCAAAAAGAGAAGAACTAAAAGTGGAGCAGTTGAAAGCTCTTCAAGCCGCACAGGAAATATGCGCATCATTATATTGCAGGTGGGACTCTGTACTGCCTGGTATTCCAGCATTCGTGGTACAGGAGACAGTGGCTGTGAAGGCGGAGGGAAATAATAAAGATTCACTAAACTCTTGCCACCACCGTGCCAGGTACTACCCTTTATTGATAACTGCAGTGGAATGATCCAACTCAAAAAGCTAGCAGAAAAAAAAAGCAATCCCTCTGGTCAACTGCGCGTGGTTGCAGGTAGTCTCCACTTCGCAAAATGGTCGCATTTTAGAAAAGTCAACATATACTAAACACGTGTCAGTAAACTGGTTTAAGGGTTACAGTGGGTTTTCCCATACAAACGAACATAAGGAAACCTATTAAAATACTTAGTCCATAATAAGCTAACACCTACTGATCTCTTGCACTCAATAACTTACGGTATATGACCATCACCCCATGAGGCAGAGGCTCAGAGAGGTTAGGTGAATTAAGATCACAAGGCTAGTAAGCTGGAGAGCCAGGATGTGAACCCGGCAAGCTGGTTCCAGGGCCAGGCTCTTTGCCGGGCTGCTCTAGCTACAGCTGGCTTAATAGAGTAAACAGAATGATTAACACTTGGCCTGAGATCTTGCTTTCCTACAGAAGGGGGACTGGCTGCCGTGGGAAGAAGGAAGAAAAGGAAGCCGTTTTCTTTCCACCCTGGAGAAAGCATTCAGCAAACGTCTGAAGGAGTCATTTCACTTCCGATGCCTCTTCCTCTCTCCTAAGCAACTTCTGGCCTCAGCAGATTTCAGTGAACTGCCCTAAGCAACTCAACCACCCGAAGCACTGCACTCCCTATCTCACCAGCTAGCATCAAGAAAAGTCCTATTCCTCTGGGGGCACCTATGAAATCAGAAGGAAAGATAGACAATAAAGGCTGAGATGGTATAATCTAGGAATGCCTAAGTGTACAATGATAGTGACTAAATGTACAAATTAAAAAATGCTTTTGCATGAGGAAGAACAAAGGAATGTCAATATTGCAGGGTACAGAAAATAGATGGTCATTCATATTTTAAAATTTCAACTTCTGTGTGAGACTAAAGCAAAAATGTTTATTTGGTACAAAATTTATATTTTGACTAGTGCATTTCCTAATATAACTTATATGGGCATGTTCATTGAAAATCATAAGTACATGGAACCTTGAATAGGGCATGAGATTTTGTAGGTTTGTCCAGAGTGATGCCCTGATAAACCCCAGAGTGATTTGAACAGGGAATAAAGAAGTAATTGCAAAGTTCCCTTGGGGGAATGGCAAGAAAACAGGAAAATCCAACGTCCCCATTTGGAGAATACCTGATATTCTCACAAGCAGTGGGGACAACCAAATCAATAGGCCAAGCACTCAATCTTGGGGGTTGTTCATATGAACCTTATCCCCGCAAAGGATAGGCTAAATTTACTTAAAATTAGGCCTAAGAGTTATCCCCAGAGAACCTCTTTTGTTGCTCAGATGTGACTATCTCTCTTAGCCAACATGGCAAGCAAACTCACTGCCTACCCCTCTCTATGTGGGACATGACTCCCAGGGGTGTAAACCCCCCTGGCAACATGGGACAGAAATCCGAGAAAAAGCTGGGACTCAGCATCAAGGGACTGAGAAAAACTTCTTGACCAAAAGGGGGAAGAGAAAAATGAGACAAAAAAAGTGTCAGCAGCTGAGGGATTTCAAACAAAGTCAAGAAGTTATTCTGGAGGTTATTTTGATGCATTATATAGATACTCCTTTTTTAGTTTAAGGTATATTAGAGAGGCTAGAGGGAAGTGTTTGAAACTGTAGAGCTGTGTTCCAATAGTCGTGTCTCTTGAAGATGATTGTATAATGATATAGCTTTTGCAATGTGACTGTGTGATTGTGAAAACCTTGTGTCTGATGCTTCTTTTATCTACGGTATGGACAGATGAATAAAACATATAGATTAAAAATAAATAAATAACACAGTAAACAAATGTTAAAATAAATTGAGTAAATTAAAATACTAGTGATCAATGAAAGGGAGTGGTAAGAGGAATAGAAAAAAATAGGGATCAAAGGTTAAAATATATTGGGTAGATGGAAATACTAGTGGTCAATGAGAGGAAGGGGTATGGGGTATGGTAGGTATGAGTTTTTCTTTTTTCTTTTTATTTCTCTTTCTGGAGTGATGCAAATGTTCTAAGAAATGATCATGGTAATGAATATACAATTATGTGAGCCACTGATTATACACCAAGTATGAATGTTCATATGTTAAGAATGTTCGTGTTTGCATGTTGTTTTATTTGGTCAATAAATATATATATATATATATATATATATATATATATATATATATATATATATATATATATATAAAGTCCTACTCCTTAGGACTTAGTCTATGGAAAAAACCAGCCCATTCACTCACTTAACTAGTTTTTACTACACTATACACCTACTATATGCAGTGTTAAGTCTTGGGAATAAAGTAGTAGACTAGAGAACTTGTTTCTAACTTCACTAAGCAAGACACAAAGATATATATAAGAATGAAGATCTACTTGTTGTTTAGAAGAGATAAAGGAAACCTGAATATTCCATGAAAGAGCATTGATCATTTAAATTACAACATATTCATTTTACAGAATACAATCACCAATTGGCATGATCATAAAGATTATACAAATAAACATATTGCCATTGAAAGAGGTACATGCTGCATAAACTGAAAATAGTTGATAACACAATAATATACTATATGACAGCATTTGGGGTAAAAATATAACAAGACATAGCTCAGCAACCACCACAATAAAAACAACCTAGTCAATTTCTAGAAGAAAACATAGGAGAAAATCTAGGTGACCTTAGGCTTGACAATGAATTTTTAGATACAACACCAAAAGCAAAATCCATGAAAGAAAGAATTAATAAGTTGGATTTCACTAAAATGTAAAACTGAAAACTTCTGTTCTGCAAAAGACACTGTTAAGAAAAAAACAGCCACAGACTGGGATAAAATATTTGCAAAATAAATATCTCCTAAAGGACTTGTAACCAAAATATACAAAGGAGTCTTTACACTCAAGAAAAAAGAAACTCAATTACAAAATGGGCAAAAGTTCTGAACAGACATCTCATCAAAGAAAATATACAGGTGATAAATAAGCACATGAAAAGATGCTCAACATCATGTGTCACTAGGGAATAGCAAATTAAAACAACAATGAGGTGCTATTGCACACCAATTAAATGGCTAAAACCTACAACACTGACAATACCAAACGCTGTTAAGGCTTTGGAGAAACAGGAATTTTCATTCACTGCTGGTGAGAGCGCAAAATGGCACCACCACTTTGGAAAAAAACTAAAGTCCTGCCAAATGATCCAAGAATTGCACTCCTAGGTATTTACCCAAATGAGTTGAAAACATACATCAACACAAAATCCTCGCAAAAAAGTTAACAGTAGTTTCATTCGTAATTGCCCAAAACTAGAAGCAAACAAGATGTCTCTCAATCGGTGAGTAAATAAACTGTAAGACATCCATACAATAGATTATTCAGCAATATAAAGGAATGAGTTATCAAACCACAAAAAGACAAAGAACTGTAAATTGCATGTTCCTAAGTGAATGAAGCCACTCTAAAAAGCCTACATACTGATTCCAACTATAAGACACTCCAGAAAGGCAAAATTATACAGATAGATAAAAGATCAGGTACACAACCTGTTGTGTACCCCAGAAAAGCCAAGTTCTTTAATCCTCATTCAATATCGCTGGGTGGGAGTTTCATGGAAATGTGACCAATACAATTGTCACTTTTGACTGGATAGTTTCCATGGAGATGTGTCTCCACCCATTCAAGATGGAGTTGCTTACTGGAGCCCTTTAAGAAGGAACCATTTTGCAAAAAGCTTTAGAGCCCACGCAGCCAGAGATCTTTGGAGATAAAGAAGGAAAATGCCCCTGGGGGAGCTTCATGAAACTGGAAGCCAGGAAAGAAAGCGAGCACTCTTCTCTATGTGCCCTTCCAGCTGAGAGAGAAACCCAAAACTTCACTAGCCTTTCCTGAATGATGGTAACCTCTTGTTTGGTGCCTTAATTGGGACATGTGCATAGCCTTGCCTTAATTTGTACATTTTCATGGCCTTAGTACTATAAACTTGCAACTTAATAAATTCCCCTTTTTAAAAGCCAATCCGTTTCTGGTATATTGCATTCCAGAAGCTTACAAATTAGTAACAGAGGGCATGTGGGATCTCTAGCAATAGTTTCTACACAATTTTTCTGTAAATCTAAAACTGTTCTAAGAAATAAAGTCTATTAAAAAAAAAAAATCTAGGGCTATATGGGCCCCACTCTGATCAAGATGGCAGAATGAGATGATTCAGGGCTAGGGCCAATTTTGAACAACCAGCAAGAACTGGCAGAAATCTTTTTAGAAAGTCTCCAGGAAAGTTAAAAGGACTGCAAAACAGGGGGTGCACTGAATCAACAAAAATGCCACTTAAAAGCTGCGGTAGAATCTCATGGTGCCCTGGGTGGCACCTCTACTGTCCCCTCATCAGCTCAGTGTAGAGCCAGCTCCCAGAGTAGATCCCTGGTCCCAGGGGTTCTGGAGGGAGCAGAGTAACCCTCATGCACATACTGGAAGCATGTATGTTTGGCCAACCTGACTGGTGGTGGTCTGAGGAACTTGCCATCCCACAGTTCTACAGAAAGCTGTGGGAAAGCAGTCAAGTCACGCTGCCCAGGGCAAGGGATTGCTGGCTGTAGGAAATGTAAGTGCAGTCACCTGGGACCGTAACAAAACTGTTTCCTAAAGAGGAGGAAAATCTGCAAAAACGGGAATTCCTAGAGCACACATGCATGCCAAAGACAAATTATAAACACAAAAATGATCATGGAGGCCCCCATGCTTTGGCCTAGAGCTATTCCCCAAACTCACTATATGGATAAGCTCTGAAAGAGAGCACTGTCACAGGTCAATCTGCAAAGACTGGGAAAGGTGTTTTATTTTGTTTTGTTTTGTTTTTTTGTTAGCTTCAGGCATTCAAGGAAAGTTCTGTCAAAACACTAGCTGGATGCAAGCTTAGGGAACAGACACTTCAGAGTCATTCACCTCAGAGTCTAAATTCCAGCAATAAAACCCTAAAATATCAAAACGTTCAGGTTTCAACAAAAGATTAGAAAACATACAAAGAAACAGGAAGTAATGGTTCAGGCAAAGGAAAAGATTGCATTAGAAACCACCACCAATGAGGAGGATCAGACCTGGGACATACCAGACAAAGACTATATTAAAATGTGGCCCTAAATATGTTAAAAGAATAAAAGGAAAACATAATAAATTTTTAAATGACAGCTAAACACAAAGGGAATATCAATAGAGATGGAAATTATTGAAGGTCATAGTAACAGAAATGAATAATTCCTTAGAAAGGTTGAACATCAGATTAGAGCTGGCAAAAGAAAGAATCAGTGCACTTGGAGGTAAGACAACTGAAATCATCCAGTCTGAGAATGAGAAAGAAGAGATAATGAAGAATGGTGAACAGAACCGAGGAAACTGTGGGATACCATTGAGCATATTGTTCTAGTTTGCTAGCTGCCGGAATGCAAAATACCAGGAACAGAATGGTTTTTTAAAAGGGGAATTTAATAAGTTGCTAGTTTACAGTTCTAAGGCTGAGAAAATGTCCCAATTAAAACCAGTCTATAGAGATGTCCAATCTAAGGCATCCAGGGAAAGATAACTTGAATCAAGAAGGCTGATGAAGTTCAGGGTCTCTCTCTCAAGTGAAAAGGCAGATGGCGAACACAGTTAGGGTTTCTCTCTCAGTTGGAAGGGCACATGGAGAACACGGCGTCATTTATTAGCTTTCTCTCCTGGCTTCCTGTTTCATGAAGCTCCCCAGGAGGCGTTTTCCTTCTTCATCTCCAAAGGTCACTGGCAGGTGGACTCTCTGCTTCATGGTGCTGCAGCATTCTCTGCTCTCTCCGAATCTCCCACATTCTCCAAAACGTTTCCTCTTTTATAGGATTCCAGTAAAGTAATCAAGACCCACTCAAACGGGTGGAGACAAACTACTCAAGACCCACTCAAACAGGTGGAGATATGTCTCCACTAATCCAGTTTAACAACCACTCTTGATTGAATTACAACTCCAGGGAGATGACCTAATTATAGTTTCAAACATACAGTACTGAGTAGGGATTAGAAGAAATGGCTGCCTTTACACAATGGGATTAAGATTAAAACATGGCTTTTCCAGGGTACATACACCTTTTCAAACTGGCACACATACCAATATATGCATTGTGAGAATCCCTGAAGGGAAAGAAAGAGAAAGGGGCAGAGAGGATATTCTAAGAAAGAAAGGCTGCAGATTTCGCAAATTTAACAAAAGACATGAAAATACATATCCAAGATGCTTGACAACTCCAAAGAGGATAAAGGCAAATAGAACCTCATCACACCATGTTATAATTAAATGGTTGGATGCCAAAGATAAAGAGAGAATTCTGAAAGCTCCTGAGAAGTAATGTGCTACATACAAGGGGGCCCGAATAAGATTAAATGCCAATTTCTCATCAGAAACCATGGAGGCAACAGGCAGTGGGAAGACACTGCAAATGTTGAAAGCACAAAACTGCCAACCAAGAATGCTATATCTGGCAAAATTGTCTTTCAAAAATAGGGGAGGTCAGATGGATCCCTGGAGCAGGTAAATCCTGAAATGCAGAGGAGCCAGCTTCTCCGGAATATCAACTAGTTCCATCCCCCATCCCGTATTATCAACAGCTCATTCCAACATGAAAAAGTTGGAATGGGCATAGCCCAAATACCCATAAAGAGTGGGAGAAAGATCAAAGGTGATGGTGGAGTTATACAGAGAAGGTAGGGTTTAACAAATGAGTATGAGTACTAAATCATTATACTGCTGTTTCTTTTAGTCTCCAGTACCTTAGATCAGCTAGAAGTAAAACCTAAAATTGTAGAATTGTAACCCATACCAAACTCTGAAATCTGTTCTACAATTAATTGTTGCAATGTGCCTTGAAATTTATTGCTTTTTGTAATTATATTATTTTTCACAAAAAAAGAGAAAAAAAGAGGAGTTATACAGAGAAGATAGGATTTAACAAATGAGTATGACTCACATTTCTTTTGGTTTTGTGTCTTGGAGTAACTAAAAGAAAAAATGAAAAATCATGGAACTGTAACCCACACCAAACTTTAAAATCTGTTCTATAACTACTTGGTAAAATGAACTTGGAAATTTATTGCTTTTTTGTATATATATTTCACAATTTTAAAAAACGCTAAAAATCTGTTCTATAACTACTGCTAAAATGTACTTGGGGAAAAAATGTACTTGGAAATTTAATGGGTTTTTTTAATATATGTTATATTTCACAATGAAAAAAGTTAAAAAAATGTTTTAAAATAAATAAATAAATAAGGGGAATTAAGACATTTCCAGAAAATAAAAGTCGAAAAACTTCAACACTAGACCAGCTTTACAAAAAATGCAAAAGGGAATTCTGCAGCTTGAACACTAGACAATTAATTGACTGATGCCATATGAAGAAACAGAGACAAAAAGAAGAGTACAGGTTACCAGGAGTGGAGGCGAGGGGCAATAGGGAGGTAATGCAACATGAGTATATAGTTCTGTTTGGGGTGAAGGGAAAGCTGCGGTAATGGATGCAGGTGAGGGTACTGCAACATCGTGAATTCAATTAATCTCATTGAATGGTATGCTTGGGAGAGGTTGGGAAGAGAAAATTTGTTGTAAATATGTTTCTACAATTTAAAAAAAGAAAGATAATCTAAAGAGATAATGACAATTAAATGCAAAGCATGATATGAACGGGATCTGTATTAGTTTGTAAAAGCTGCCAGAATGCAATATATCCGAAACGGAACGGCTTTTAAAAAGGGGAAATTATTAAATTGTCAGTTTACAGTGTTAAGGCCATGAAAATGTCCACATTAAGGAATCCAAGTAAAGATACCTTAGCTCAAGAACGCCAAGGACTTTCAGAGTTTCTCTCTCCTGGAAAGGCACACAGCAATGTCTGCTATTTTTCTCTGCAGGAATCAACAGCTTCCTCAGGGATGTTTTCTTTCTGCATCTTCACAGACAGTGTAGGCTCTGTTGACTCTAAAGCTTTTTCCAAAATGGTTCCCTCTTAAAGGGCTCCAGTAAGCAACCCCACCTTGAGTGGGTGGAGACACATCTCCATGGAAACCACCTAATCAAAAGTGACTAAGCATAACTGGGTAGGTCACAGAGCCATGGAAACAATCAAAAAGATCCCACCTCGCCATGTTAAATGAAGATTAAAGGACATGGATTTCTGCAGTATATAATAGCTTCAAACCAGCACAGGATGGAAGAATGGAGAAGAAAGGCTCACAAGGATATTATTGGGATATTAAAAAATCTTAAATATAGAATATAAGCTGTATAGTAATATTAAATGTCTTGAACTTGATAATTGCACTTAAGGTGATTACAGAAGTGTATATACTTGCTCATAGGAAATATATATGAAAGTATTATGTGTTCAAGAAGTATGATGTGTGCAACCTGTTTTCAAAAGTTTGGAAAATAAATATATGGGGGACAGTTTTATTTTTGCAAACATCCTATAAGTAAAAAAAATATCAAGAAGGATATACCAACATCCAACAATAGTTATCAAAGTTACAGGACTATGAGTAACTATGCTTTTCTGTATTTTCTAAACTCTTTGCAACAAGCACATAGCTTATAATTAGAAAAACACTGCTACAAGTTTCTATTTTAGAAGAAAACAAAACAACATTCCTGTTCTACTTCATAGGTGGTAAACACGCAAATATATTTGCTCAATAAATCAGTCAATGAATAAATAAAACCTACCTTCACCATGACACTGGTAGAAAATAAGGTGGACTATCTCTATAAATAAGGCATAAACGTGAAATTTTTAAAACCTTTCCTGTACCTAAAAAATCATTTACATTTTTATATTTTCAAATTTTAAAAATTCTAATTAATGCAAATAAATCTGATTGGTAGAATTTCAAGCAATACAAATGAAATGAAAAAAATTTAAGTTGCCTGAAAATTCAAGAAATTGAATAGAAGGCCATATGTTTATTTGCCTGGCCTAGCTCTTAAATTTGCTTTGCCTCTGCTTCTTAAATTTTCGTCTGAGTTCAGAGAGACACTGGAACTCTAAGGTTTTCACAGTAGTTCCCACAACCGTGACCAAAGGTTCTGGGTGGTGTCAGCAAGGCATTTCTAACAGGCGGTTTCCAACACAAGTTTCAACTTACTAGAAAAGCTAATTTCCACCTCCAATAGTCTCCACGAAGAGCGCTGTCAAGGGTCAATGCCCTGCTTTAAAAAGCACTTAGCACCCATGGCCATTAGAGCCAAGTCTGAATGGGACCAGGACAGGCTGGGAGCATGCTCAGCCAGGTTTTGGGGGCATACGGAGGCCCTGGACACTCAAGTCTCCTTTTTTGGAGTCTCTGTCCCATGAGGCTGGGGTTACTTTCAGCACCAAAAGACTATTTATCAAGTTCTCTGCTCTCAGACAGGCGCTGGATCTTTGAATCATTCATTACACCACCATATTTATATATACACACACACCTACACATATACACACACACACACCTATACATATACACACACTCTATTCAAAAACACCACTATTTAAAAAATACTTTTTAGTAGTTTGGAGGAGAGAATATTTAAGCTGTAATGTTAAAACGTAAACAAACTCTACTCTCTGACATTCAACAAAAAAACTTTTCTCAGAGGGAGATCATTTAGAGCAAAGTTTCTTCACTGGCTCTGCAGACAAGTTGATCCAGACAGTTCTCTGTCATGGGGTGGGTGTGGGTGGGTGTGTCCTGTGCATTGTAGGACGTTCAGCAGCACCCTGGCCACTACCCACTGGATGCCAGAAGCACCCCTGCCACCTGATAGCAACAAAAAAAATTTCTCCAGACACTGACAAAAGTGCCCTGGGGAGTCAAAAGTGCCCTGAGTGGAGAATCACTGATCTAGGGGTCAAGAGCAAAGACTGTGGGATTAAACTGCTGTGTCCAAACCCAAGCTTAATGGTGCCTGGCTGTACACCCCTGGACAACTGTTTACCTCTCTAGGTCTCAACTCCAGCTCATTTGTAAAATGGGAATAAAAATACCTATTCACAGGGATGTTCTGAAGATTAAAACAAGATAATTCATATGAAGTTGTTAGCACAGTGCTTGATACAGAGTACTCAAAAAAAAAAAAGAAAATTCCAGCTCTTCTCATCACCTTCACCATCATGGCTTTCAGCATCTCCTTTGTGATGGCTTGAATCTGTATGTAC
The DNA here is from genome assembly GCA_004026745.1 of Myrmecophaga tridactyla. Lineage (NCBI taxonomy): Eukaryota > Metazoa > Chordata > Mammalia > Pilosa > Myrmecophagidae > Myrmecophaga > Myrmecophaga tridactyla. The sequence continues at coordinate 37,525 of PVIY010010417.1, forward strand.
CCCAGAAAAACATGTTTTTGAAGCTAATCCATTCCTGTGGGTGTGAGCCCATTGTAAATAGGACCTTTTCATGGGGCTACTTTGGTTAGGTGTGACCCACGTCAGTCATGATATGTCCTAATCCGGAGTCCTTTACAAATGGAACGAATAGAGAGAGGAAGCCATGGGAGCAAGAAACTGCAATCAATGAAACCCAGAAGAGAAGGCAAAGACCAGTAGATGCCACACGTGCTCGCCACGTGGCCCAAGAGCCCAGGATCACCAGCAGCCAGTCTTCAGGAAGCAGCGCCTTGAAGATGTCTTGATTTGGACATTTACCTGGACCCTAACCATAAGCGAATAAATTCCCACTGCTTAAGCCAAGTCATTTCATGGTGTGGCTTTAAACAGCCAAGAAAACCAAAACATCCTTTATCCCCAGATAAGCCCATAATCCTGATCCATCATGGAGGTCAAAAAGGAGTGAGGTAAGAATGAGGGAAAGATGGAATCCAAATAATGAATAACTTAGTTAATAAAAATTCTACTTTCTGATAGACATGTGGATAAGTATATCTGTTGAAGAAAAATGTTTATTGAAAAAAAGTCCCTGAGGCCTGAACCTAGGCAAGGATCCTCACAACTGGGGAAAGGCTGCCCCACATATTTCCCACACGCCAGAAAGCTGAGGCCATCCTTGCACTTTAGTTCCGCTAAGGGAATAACAAGGCTGTCAGGATTCTCATTTGTACTCACCGAAGCCACAGATATCTGCAGCAGAACAGGCTGAGAAAGCTAAGCAAGTTCTAGAAGAAAAAGGTGTACAAAAATGAAACCTGAAATTCAAGATGGAAAAACTGAGACTAATGAGAGGAAAAAGTGCTCATTTTGATTAAAATCTTTTTAAAATTTAGTTATAAGTATTCACATCCAAAAAAACGGGGGAGGGAATCCTGTTTGTTCTGCTTATGAGTAATAACTTATCAACCAGCAGTTAGCAAAACACAAAACGCAAAATTTGCCTATTGTGTCATGGAGATTATGCTGCAATGGAGAAATCTGCCCAAGCCCTTTCCAAGCCACCGACAGCTTCATAGGCTGGTGACTTGGGGCCCACAGAGCCAACCAGATGTAATGAGCCCCAGGATGGGAAACGAAAACAAGCTAACTGGGGGTGCAAGGGTAGTGCAGTGGTAGAGTTCTCACCTGCCATGTGGGAGACCGGGGTTCAATTCCCAGCCTATGCACGTCCCCAAAAAACAAGCAAGTAAACAAACAAAAATTCAATAAATGGTGCTGTAATAATGGGCTACAGAAAAGGAATGAAATATGACCCTGCCATACAGCATACAAAACAAACTGAAGTGGTCTGAGCAGCATTTCATCAAGCAGGATAGCCCCAGAGCACAGGTAGGCCAGCGGTTTCCAGGGTTTAACAGTGAGCTCCTTTCCCCACCAGATGGAACTTTATACACAACCCTAATATATAAAACATATGGAGGCACCAATTTAAAAAATAACTAAGATTTAATTACATAATCAGGCAACAACTAGCAACCAAATGCTTACCAGGCACTGCCCTAGAAGCTGGGGATACAGTATGTCTCTGCCCTCAAGAAGCTTACATTCTGATACGTTTATACCGAAACTGAGAATCTAGAAAATTCCACTCAAACTGGGGCATGTCACAGAACATAGGTTCAAAGACCAGTCCCCTTATTCTACTGATGTGAAAACTGCCCAGAAAGGTTAAATGATTTGGCTCAAGGACAAATCCAGGGATGGGCATCAGTGGACCAGCTAAATATACATCAATCAGTTCAAACAACTCAGAGTAGACTGCAAGGGAGACAAGCTAATAATTCAGCTTCTGGGTTCCACATTTCTGCTTCTATGGAGCAATATTTTAACAAATATTAAATTCAAAATAACAAAATTAAGCCATTGTAAATAGATGTGAATGACACTGCTCCCCCGAGTAAGAAGGCAGTAACTGTCTAGCATGTTTTGAAAGGTTTCCATCACAACAGTTAAAATGAAAAGCTGGGGAGGTCAAAGCAATGCCCTTGAACACACAGCCTGTGCCAAGGCCAATGCCGCCCCCCTCCCTGGCTGCCTCCTCTGCCCAAGAAGAGTCAGCAGAAATGGGCCCCACCTCCCACGTCCTCACACCCTCCTCCACAAAGGAGAACCAACTCCGGGTCACTCTCCCTCCCACATTCCAGAAAGAGGCCAGGACTCTCCTTCTCACCCACTGTCTAATGATGAGAGGTTTTTCTTCAAGGCTAGGCTAGCTCCAGTGAACTACCTCAGGTTTTCCCAGAACAGCCATGATTTCAGGTCATTCTATTTTTTCCGATTCAGAAAATGCTCAATAAAATGTGACATTTCAAATCTTTTAAAAGACTTTTCACATAAACAAATGCATAAATATCAAACGGGCCCTAACCTCTGACTTGGAAACCCTACCCCAGAACCTGGGTAGCTCCAGCGCTCAGAGGAAGCAGAAGGGAAGGAAAAGGCTGTCACTAATTTAGACTCCCGCCTCTTGGGATGGAGTCAGAACTCAGCCCCTGCAGCAGGGTCGTCCGCACACCTCTGAGTGTCACTGCACATCCAGGATGAAGGTCTGGCAGCAGCATGAAAGGTCCTAGCTTATAACAGCTTTTCCTAGGAGCTGAACTAACGGCTGCACTGTTTTCCTAGAGCTGAGAAAACACTTTCTCACAGTCAAGCTCAACATTTATCAGCCCCTCAACTTCAGAAAGTCTTCCTTCTAGCTCTCTCCTCTCACCCTGGAGATTCATCTCCTCTCAATTCTAACTTGAAGAATAAACAGGTGTGTGCCTTTCTCCAAAGCAGGGGAACTATCTGCAGTCAACTGCCTTTTTCAAATGAAGTGCTGCTAAGTGCCAAGTCGATTTTATCAGCATTCCTCCCCCAACTTCTGAACCAGGCCCGGTCCTCTTTAAGCCACCTGACACAAAACCCTAGAGAGCCTTTCTGAGCACGCCTGCACTGAGGTGAAACAGCTGTTTTGGCACCAACTGTTAGAGAACTATCACACATGCAAATCCCTCCTGCATCCACGATGTTCTGTAATGCTCTTAAAACACATTTGCAAAAGGATCCAGGACTAAAGGAAGGGGCCCATGAATCATATTTCTTCTTATCAAAACATTAACAGAAATGAAATTAGCTTCGTAGGGGATGCTCCACCCCAACCTTACCTTCTTGTGCTTTATTCATCAGGGCACTGGCTCTGAGCGAGTGTGGGAAGCGTGGTTTCCCCTGGAGCCTTCTTTTTAGTAAAGAAGTCACCCGTGTTAGTGGCAGTGTTCCCTCCACTCTACAAAGGTAGATATCTTTTGTCAGCCCTGCGCTATGAAGGTCATCAATCACCCTAGCATCAAAATCAATCACAATGAACCACAAAGCTAGGCTCTCTCACACACGCAAAATGAACTGTCAGTCAAGCCTAGCATTTCTCAAGACAGCTGGGTGGGGCAGATGTGGGGGCTGAGAAATGTCAAGTTTGAAAAGTCAAGTTTCTTTCCCCGGGGCAATTCAATTGATGCCTCTGAATTCAGGGAGCCCCAAGCAGGGAGGCTGCAGCTGATAGCAAAAGATCTGAGTTCCCAGAATGAAGGCAATAAGGTGGGGAGCAGCTAAAACAAATCAATCGGGCCCCTGATTTGGTGGAGGGGTGGGGGACCCTTGCTGGAAGAGAAAAGCAGTGGTGTGGTGGGGGCACAGTGGGCAAGGGACAGCCTGGATGATGGCCTGGTGCACAGAAAGCCCCAAAGCAGACTGGCCCAGAGCAGAACATGACAAAAAACAGAGATTGCTTCACAGCAAAGGTAAAGAGCACTTGGTAAATTCTGCACACCTTAGCTCAGAGTTCCTCCAAGTGTGGTTCATGAGCCAGCAGTACAGACAGACCAGGAGCCTGATGGGTTTTATCCAGAGCTACTGATTAAAATGGCTGGGACGGTTCAGTGGCAGAGTTCTTGCCTGCCATGCCGGAGACCAGGGTTCAATTCCCGGTACCTGCCCATGTAAAAAAAGAAAGACGGCTGGGACGGGGGTCTGCATTTGAGGAGGCTTCTCAGGTGATCTAGAGGCACCTTCAAGTGTGGCCTTTCATGTGTGACCGTTCACATTCATCAACTAAAAAGTAAGAAATGCTTGATGGGCAGGCATTTTAGCCAATATCTGGTCTATCCAAAGAAGGCAAGGGAAAAACTGGGGGGAAGCAGAGAAAACATGATGAAGTGGGCAGCAGAAACAACAGTAACAGAAGCTACACCTACGACAAGTGTGTACACATGTCAACGCACGGATTACCTCTCACTGTGCATCATGCACTGCACTGGATTGTTCACATATATTACAGAATTTAACGTTCACTGCAACCCTGTGCAATCATCAACTCTGTTAGAGGTGTAACATTGGATCAAATTATAAAGACACACCTAGTAAGTGGGAAACCTGGGATAGTCTATGATCTTTCCAGTACTTTATGCCAGTTATGTAATGACTTGATCGTGCCTTCCCAAACCTCCTCTCATTCTATCCTTACAATCATCCTATGTATTCCCATTACAGTGATGAAAATTTTGAAGCCAGGATAAGTTACATTATTTCCAGAACTCACTCACTGTTCTTTCTAACAGAGCTTCTAACATCCCCTGCAGGGATGAAATGAGCAATAAACCCTTGTGGTGCTGACAGGGAATCAGTTAACAAAGACAAAGACAGCAGCTTTGCTGCCCTGATATTGCTTTGATGACATATTATTGCATGTGCAGTGTGTGCTTGCATAATGCATATATGTAGTAGGTGCTTGCACATGCATGCATGTAGTATGTGTTTGCATATATGTGTGTGCAGTATGTGCTTGCATAACACATATATGTAGTGGGTGCTTGTATGTGCATGTATGTAGTATGTGTTTGCATATATGTGTGTGCAGTATGAGCTTGCATAACACATATATGTAGTGGGTGCTTGCATGTGCATGTATATAGTATGTGTTTGCATATATGTGTGCAGTATGTGCTTGCATGTGTGCACGTGTAGTGTGTGTGCATGTGTAGTGTGTACTTGCATGTGCACATGTGTAGTGTGTGTTTGCATATGCATATGTGTAGTGTGTGTGTACATGTGTAGTGTGTGCTTGCATGTGCATGTGTGTAGTGTGTGTTTGCATATGCATATGTGCAGGGCAATGAACAAAGCCCCAGAGCCCCAGAGGGCAGCTCAGCTGGTCCAGGTCAGTAGTTTGGACCAGCCCTCCTCCTCACAAGAAAAGCCAATCAAGCCTCCTTCAAAGCGTCAATCTTTCTAGCAAGTTCCACAATTTAAGAAGGCACAGAATTATATGCTGTGATTCCATCAAAACAACAAAAATTGAAGATGGATAAGTAGGGAAATCCTTCTACCCAGTTTTCATTAGAAATAATAGTTACCTACCGTCCCTTTTCCAGGCGCTACACTAAGGTGCTTCCAAGACATTCTTTCATTTCATAACAATCCTGAGGAGCATGTGTCATGATCTACATTTTACTGATGAGGAAACCTGAGTCTTTAGAAAGTTAACTGACTTTTCAGAGGCACCTTTGGGAAAGACTCGAATCCAGACCTCTGATCCCATCGGGATTCCACAAAATGTTTTTTTGACTCCACCAGATCATGAGGGTGGAAGTACACTGTTTTGATGCCTCCCCCACTTGCCACCATCCACCCCATACAAAGACAAAGAATCAAAAGCCACTCCCATAAAGCCAAGCAGCCAGCAAAGCCCATGCGACGCTGCCTTTTCCTCATCACCCTTACCGGGTAGTGGTGACCTCGAGAAATGCCATTCCACATGCTTTCTCCCGAAACACAGCCATGGCCTTAAGTATCCCATTAATTAGACATTCTTCACCATTCTAATTTGCGGCAGCAGCAGTGTAATACTTTTTCAAACAATGCAAATACTTGTGCATATCCCATGTGCCAGACAGGGCCCCAAGCTCTTGGCATGGACCGATTACATCATCCTCACAACGACTCCATGAGGTAAATACTCTTAATGCCCCTATGTTTTACAAATGAGAAATAAAATAACTCTCCTAAGGGCCCGACATGCGAACTGTTACAGACAGTCTTCCCACACTGCTATTGCTTCATCTCTAGAAGGAACGAGTCATCAAAAGAGTTGCTGGACACTCGGGATACAATTGCGTTCTACAGAGAGGGGTGATGTCAGTTTAGAGGTTTCCAGCAATTATTTTAGACTGCAGTTAAAATATATAGACACTAAGCGTAAAATACAGAGAAAACTGAGTCTAGCCCTTACGGGAGGTATAAAAGTTAAACCACAATCCAAACCTCCTTATTATCATTAGACTCCTACTTTGAGCTATTATATTAAATAAAATATTTAGAATTTGCCTTCATCCTCATTGACCATCATTCTGCCACAAAATGTTCATTTCTAAAATGTCTCAAGTGATTCACATTTTTTCCTATCAGTAAAATTTAAATACCTCCCACTTTATCTAAGATAGATTTTTTAAAAAGTCATCCCAGACTATTCCAGGTTAACTATAAAACAAACTGTAAGAGCAAAAAAGGCAGGAAAAAATTAGACTTAGACTTAAAACAAATTTAGTGAAAAGTTCAGAAAATGCTTTTCCCTTTAAATATCACCTCAATATCTTACATACTCATAAACATGTATTTTGTTAATTTAACACCTGGGGATTATCTCTTTTACAATACTGCCTATATAGATCAGAATACTGGGTAAAGGATGACGTGGCCCATATTTTCAAACTTTAACCTCTGTACGAGACCAAAGAGAGATGTTAATTTGGTGCAAAATTTACACTTTGGGTACCGCATTATTTAATTTATGGTCAGTTTACTTGAACACCATAATTACATGGAATCTTGAATAAGGCGTGAGATCTTGTTGGTTTGCACAGGTTAGTGTGATGCCCTGATATATCCCAGAGTAATATGGGCAAAGAATACAAAAGTATTTGCAAAGTCCCCTAGAGGGACTGGGGAGAAAGGAGGACATATTCAACTTCCTCGTTTGGAGAATTCCTGATATTCTCGCAGGCAGTGAGGACAACCAATTCAATCGGCTGAGCCCTCAATTTGGGGTCTCCCCCCATGAAGCTTATTCCTGTAAAGGATAGACTAAGCTTACTTAAAATTAGGTCTAAGAGTCACCCCGAAAGAACCTCTTTTGTTGCACAGATGTGGCCTCTCTCTCTAAGCCAACTTAGCAAGTGAACTCACTGCCCTCCCCCCTGCATGGGGCATGACTCCCAGGGGTATAAATCTCCCTGGCAATATGGGACCCAGGAATGAGCCGAGACCCAGCACCACAGGAATGATAAAACTTCTTGACCAAAAGGGGGAAAAGAGAAATGAGACAAAATAAAAGTTTCAGTGACTGAGAGATTTCAGAGTTGGTAGCCTATCTTGAAGGTTATTCTTAGGTGTTATATAGATAGCCCTTTTTAGTTTATGGGGTATTGGAGCAGCTAGAGGGAAGTACCTGAAAGTATTGAGCTCGTGTTCCAGTAGCATTGATTCTTGATAATGATTGTATAAAGATAGAATGTTTACAAAGTGACTGTGATTGTAAAAACCTTCAGTTTAGACATCAGTTTGTGTCTGATGCTCCTTTTATCCAGGATATGGACAGATGAGTTAAAAAAAATAATAATAAAGATAAAAATAAATAAATAAATAAATAGGGGAAGATAAAGAGTAAAAATTGGGTAGACTGAAATACTGTGGGTCAATGAGAGGCAGAGTAAGGGATATGGGATGTATGAGCTCTTTTTTTTTTCTTTTTATTTCTTTTTCTAGAGTGATGCAAATGTTCTAAAAATGATTGTGGTGAAGAATACAGAAACATGTGAGATATCGTGAGCCACTGATTTTATAATATGGTTGGACTGTAGGTGTGTGGCTATTTCTCAATAAAAATATTAAAAAAAAAAAAAAAGTACTGCCTAGAACAAAATAGTTTTTCAACCAACCTTTGAAGCTGTCAAATACCTAAAAAAGGATCAAGGTAAACAAACAAGAATTTGAACTCACCTACATTAAACATTCAAAGTTTAAGTCAATACTAGGAAAGGGTAAAAGAAAACAAATAACCGAAACTTGTTTCTCTAAGAAAGAAAGGAATCTCTTGGCCAGTGAAGCAATACAAAAACATGGACTTGTCCACCTGTAAAGTTATAATGATGGAAATCTGTAAGGATTACAGGAGATCAGCCACATAAAGTGCTCAGAACGTGTACCCGGCACATAAGTGTTCAATATGAGCTGGGATTAACTACAAGGCTACTTAATGTCTCTGAGTGCCTGTCTCATCTACAAAATAAAGATAATAGTAACTCCTACATCATAGGATTTGGATTGAGAATGCATTCAAAGCACTTAAATAGTACTCAGAACCCAAGGAGATCTTGATCTTGACTAACAATATTTTTAATGCCCTTAGAAAGGAAGCTCAGAGGTTTACAGGGCTGGGACCTGAACCTATCACTCAAAAGCACCAACATCTCATTTCCTTATATGCAACCAGGAGCACTACAGCACTTTCACACGGAGATTTACCTGGTTGCCAGCTCCTTCCAGAACCTGAGGTTCTCCCTTTTCCTTAGCAGCCCAAGCTGCTCCAGCAGCTCACAGCTTTAGCATTTTGAGCTCCATTACACAGGTAATGGTCACATCTGACCAAAAAGCTATTTATCTCTGCATTTCTGTTTACCAGGTATTAGTTAGTCCTTTCCCAAAGGGAGACAGGGCATGGAGTCTGAAAACCACCTAATTAAGTAGGAGCAGCAGCCCTTCTCATTTACAAGCATTCACTGTGCTCCAAGCGCTGTGACAAACTCGTTATTACATGAGCACCATTTCCCCCAATCTATGAGGTAGGAACTATTATTATTAGTTCCACTGTAACAAAGAAAAACTGGGAAAAGAAAAGTAAAATAAGTGGCCCAAGGTCATACACTGCCCATAAGGGGAAAGGACAAGGACTCAAACCTACCTGTGATTTCAAAGCCAGCATTCTTAACTCAGCAGTGTGGAAACCACAAAAAGCAAGAGGGAATGACATGCTTGTTTAAAATAATTACCTTGGAAAACTCAATCGAAATTCATTTCCCATTCATATTATTACTTAATAAATGAAAATATCAAGGAACCACGACAGCTCCATATGTCAAGGAAGTATACCTTAGTGCTGGCAGCCCCATCACTCATGGTCTCAACCTTGATACAGGGTACGGGTGGCTCCAGCTATTACGGCCACAGCATTTATATTTTGTGATTTGTGTAAACATAACCATCTCTTATCCCCCAACAGCATCTACTGTAGCCCTGTGTAACTTACAATTAACTCTTCATAAATATTCAATCTCATGATCACACAGAGATGAGTCAACTGTCAACCCATCCCCAAACTGCAATCTCCAGCCTAATGATTGACAGCCACTGTGTCTAAATACCAGAACAATAATTCCTCCAAAGTACACCCAACTAAAATAATAATAATAAAAGAGTTGAGAGTCCAGAAATAATCCTTACATTGATGGATTTTCAACAAAAAATGCCAAGGCAATTTAACAGGGAAACAAGTCTTCCCAATAAATTATGCTGAACTGGATATTCAAATACAAAAGAATGAAGCTGGATCCCTTTCCTCACACAACACACAAAATCTAATTCAAAATGGATCCAAGACCCAAAGGGAAGAGCTAAAACCATGAATAGGGAAATCCTCATACACTGCTCATGGGAATTTAAAATGATGCAGTCACTTAAAAAACCCATCTGGCAACTCCTCACATGTTCAACGTAGCTTCCATACAACCCAGCAATTCCAGTCCTAATTCTCCTTCACCCGAGAGAAATGAAAATCTGTCCACATAAAAACCTGTACATGAACACTGACGGCAGCTCTTTTTAAAGCAGCCCAAAAGAGGAAACCACCCAAATATCCACTACCCAATAAATGAATGAGTAAATATGGTATATACCCTAAAAAGAATGAAGTAATCATATGTTCTACAACACAAATGAATCCTGAAACCATCCTGATTGAAAGAAGCAAGCCACAAAACACCATGGACTGTATGATTCTATTTATATGAAATGGCCAAAATAGGCGAACCGAAAAAAACTGAAAGGTGATTAGGGTTCTAAGAAGCGTTGAAGGGGGAAGTGGAGAGTAACTGCTAATGGGTACAGGACTGACAAAAGTGTTCTAAAATTAATTGTGTGACAGTTGCACAACTCTGAATACACCAAAAGCCACTGAACTGTACAATTTAAACACATGAACTGTATAGTATGCAAATTATCTCAATAAAGCTGTTTACAAAAATTTTATCAAGAAAAAAATGTATAAGAAATTTATCTAAATAAAACTTATTAGGATAAATTTTTTAAAACTCTAAATAAATAATAACTTTAAAAGTTTGGAAATTTCTACTCTACCGGAAAGGAGTAAAAACTTGGGCATTACTCTAACTCCACTCTAAGAATAAAAATAAAATCAGGAGGATTTTTTATTAACACCTGCTAATTTAACAAGAATAAGGTGTCTCCAAAGGCAAATTCCCAGCACTTTAGAAGCTAAAATTGTTTCATGTGTTTCTCAAGTTATTGGTGTGCTGTAAAATGCTTTGTAAAGTTTACATAAAATATTTTATGGGCCTTTCAACATTAAGTTTCCTTAAGAGAATGCACATTTCAAACGGCTGAATCTTTGCTCAGGGGCTCCCACTTCTCTAACAATTCTGTCTTGTACCAAAGCAACTCTTTTAATAATACTTCCTAAGAATGCACAGCAAACTGGACCGGTCTGACGAAACCTAATTCGACAGCTTAACTATAAATTTTGGCACCCACTTTCATGTATGGCATACCTCTTTTTTTCCAGTTCTATTCACCTCCGTACAATTCAGTTAAGAAAAATGTGCAATTGTAGATATAAATCATGGAAAATTAAGGGGGAAAAATAACTTACAGGACATATCATGTTGATAATCTCCATTTTCATTCCTAATACAAAAATGGGTTAAATCTGTAATCTCCAAACCGACCTCCTAAATATGAGATACACCCATACACTCCACTTTCACCTCCATCAGAAAGAATAACATCAAAATGAAAGCAGAGCTAGAAAATGCAATTATACAACATGTCAAATTTCACATAGTCAGGCTTGCTAAAACAAGTTTTAAAAAATTAACCAACATATTCTCATGATAAATTCAAACAGCACAGCAAGGCATCAAATGAAAAACAAATGTGTTCAACATTACCCACCCCCGCACCCTCCCCCCATCCAACCTCCCTACTCCACTGCAATACCACGGCTGAGGGCTCTTAAAAACATGCTCAGAAACATTTATGTAAAATGCAAGCCCCTACATATATACATGCACACGTGCCTACCCTTTGTGCAAAGTGGGTTCACCCTACATTTACTGTTCTTCAACGTCTTTAAATTAAAAAACAACAACCCTACTTAACACTGCATCTTAGACATCTCTCACTCCCGTGCAGGCACAAGTTTACTTCATTCTTTTTACTGGCAACATAGTATTCCACCGTATGCAAGGCTAGTAACTTTTAATTTTAAATTAGTCTCCACTTACCAATGATCGATTAAGATGTTCAAGTGGAATTGTTAGAAGCTAATTTAAACATTTCTCCAATAGTGAACAAACATGACTGCTTTTCTGTCACCTTGCCAATTCTGGGTAGTATATATATGAACTCTTTCAACTTCTGTGATTAATGAAAAACATCTTGGTTTGAATTGTATTTAATTATGAGTAAGGCTGTACCTTCTCATGCTTACTGGGCATTTGTGCTTTTCCTAAACTACCTATCCCTGACCTTTGTTTTTATTGGGTTGTCTTTTCTGTTGATTTATAAGAATACTCATTGTAAATTAAGGAAAGCAGAGCTATCCTATGAATTAAAGTGTTTCGTGTGCATTTTTATAATATTTTGCCATTGGCAATTTTTATATAGTCCAGTTTACTAATGTCAATTAAAAGGATTAAATTTATATTTTGACTAGTGCATTCCCTAATATAACTGATATGGACAATTTAATTGAACACCATAAGAACCTTGAATAGGGCATGAGATTTTGTAGGTTTACACAGAGTGATGCCCCAGTAAATCCCAGAGTGATTTGAACAGTGAATGATAAAAGTATCTGCAAAGTCCCCTTAGGGGAATGGTGAGAAAGGGGGAAAATTCAACTTCCCCAAGTGAAGAATTCTTGGTATTCTCACAAGCAGTGGGGACAACCAAAGTAATAGGCTGAGCCCTCAATTCTGGGGTTTGTTCATCTGAAACTTACCCCTGGAAAGGATAGACTAAGCCTACTTAAAATCAGGCCTAAGAGTCACTCTCAGAGAACCTCTTTGTTGCTCAGATGTGGCCTAGCTCTCTCTCAGCCAACACGGCAAGCAAACTCACTGCCCTCCTCCTCTCTACGTGGGATGTAATTCCCAGGGGTGTGGACCTCCTTGGCAACGTGCAACAGAAACCCTAGAATGAGCTGGGACTCCGCATCAAGGGATTGAGAAAACCTTCTCAACCAAAAGGGGTTAGAGAGAAATGAGACAAAATAAAGTGTCAGTGGCTGAGAGATTTCAAACAGAGTCAAGAGGTTATCCCGGAAGTTATTCTTACGTATTATATAGATATCCCCTTTTTAGTTTAAGGTATATTAGGCTAGAGGGAAGTGCCTGAAACTGTGGCGCTGTGTTCCTGCAGCCATGTTTCTTCATGATGATTGTATAATGATATAGCTTTCGCAATGTGACTGTGTGATTGTGAAAACTTTGTGTCTGATGCTCCTTTTATCTACAGTATGGACAGATGAGTAAAACATATAGATTAAAAATAAATAAATATAGGGGGAACAAACGTTAAAATTAAAAAATATATATATTAGGTAGATGGAAATACTAGTGGTCAATGAGAGGGAGGAGTAAGGAGTATGGTATGTATGAGTTCTTTCTTTTTTCTTTTTATTTCTTTTTCTGGAGTGATGCAAATGTTCTAAAAAATGATCATGGTGATGAATACACAACTATGTGATGATATATGGTGAACCACTGATTGTACACCATATATGGAATGTTTGTTAATGTTTGTTAAGCATGTATATGCTTATACATTGTTGTATCAATAAGAATTTTTTAAAAAAAAGGATCTTGGGTCATTCTTGAAAACCTTGGCAATTCCAAGAATTTTTTTTTTAAGTCAGCTATCTTTTCTCTTAGTACTTCTGGTGGATCCATTTTTTAATTTTTATGATTCAATATCAGATTTATACATTATTTTGATATAAGGGGTGTGGATCAAACTTTAAAAGAAGCTTATTCATAATTTACAGTTTGGATAGTCCTGTTCCAAGGGAAAATAGTAGCTCTTCCAAAAGAATTAATGTTTACTGAACATGAAACAGACACTGGCTAGGGTTCCAAGTTTTTTCTCTGTATTAACCTATTTAATCCAAATAAAAACCCTATGAAAGAGGTACTAATAAGTACCCATTTTACAATGTGGAAACTAAGAAAAAGAGATTATGAACCCGATCAAGCGGGAACAATTGGTAAGTGGTGGAGAATGGATTTCAACTAGAGCCAGCTGTCATCACCCAGCTAGACTGTCTGCGTTTGGGTATCTGAATGAAATGAGACTTAAAGTGCACACTAGAAATGAGTTTAAATGAATCCTCTCACTATAAAACATGTCCCCCCCAACTTTTTTTTAATTAGCTTAGCTTTAGCACTAGGAAAATCATACTCCTAGGCAACATTTAAAAGTAAACTACAAGTAAAAGTACAACCTGCCAATTTTCTCCATATATGTCAAGGGTGTGCTATGGTGGAATCATCTACCTTGCTTATTTTTGTCCTTTTTCACCTCTACAGCTGTGCACCCTAGAAGGAAGATTCAGTTCTACATTGTTCCAAGCTGTATCTTAAAACTTACTAAGTTAAAACCAGTGAGGGGTTCTTGCCAGGGGCAGAACCGCATCGTAAGGCCCTGTAAGGAGCAGGCCATGAAGGTGGGGCAATGTTTAACAGCAACTGGTGAGCGCTATAGGAGCTGGTGCTAAATACCAGCCCAGTACTCCTCATGTGATAGAACTGCCACACCCAAACGACCAACAGTTCCCACGCTGGAAACACGAGCTGGTATCACTCCTAAATGCCACGGCTCACTTACAAATACATAGCTTTTTCTTCACTCACGTCAAGTAATAAGCTTGCAGAATACTTTTTTTGGACTGGATCTCCTGACATGACTCCCCAAGTCTCATAAACATCAGGAAAGGGAAATGGAAGGAGGATGCTCAGTGGAAGAAAGGAGGGGATATCTCTAATAACCCAGGAATACTTATAATAAGGGGCAAATGTGAGGAGCATCAGCCTTCGGCTCAAGCACTCTGGGCCCTGCTTTCTCTCTGCCACATCACAGCAGGAAAAGAAAGTCAGAGGTGCAGCGCTCTCTCTTCCAAGAAAATTCCAGAATACCATGACAATCCATGTTTCCCCTCCCCCCCTCGTAAGGAAATAATTTACTGCTCCCTGCTTCTCAGGGCCTCCAGCCAGCCGCTGCCGTTGGGCATAGCGCTCTGCATAGAGTGCCTCACTGGTTAACCGGCTCTTTCCAAGTGGCCAAATACCCCTTACTCAGCAATTTGCACCTTCTACAAACTACAGTTGCAAGTTAAGAAAACACATTCTTAAAAAACACTTTTGGTTAAATTCTATGATCCACACACAGAGCAGAACTTTCTGAAGGAAAAAAAAATGTTAAAACTGCTTGGAAGTTTAAGAAAAGGGATGGAACAGAAGATTTTAAATGATTTTATGTATTATGGCAAAATATAAAATAAACTATTTGAGTTTTAAACCATAAAGTTATGTTTATAATCTGTAGCCATGAACTCCATTAAATTGCTCTGCAAACACAGCACATGTCTTCTGAAAAAGCCCAATATCTACCCATTCACTCTCATCGTTTACCAAATGTCAACTGTGTATGTGCTGGGCACTGGGGAATGGCAGAGTCCAGGAAAGCAGAATGGCAGGCCTTGCTGGGAGCTCACCAGCTGGGTGGCCTAGGGAGAGGGCCCTCCACTCTGGGGGCTTGTTTCCTTCTCAATAATATGAGAGGGGTAGACACAGCGCTTCCTTAAGGGTCATTCCCGCTCCGGAAGGCTGTGTGACTTCCCGGACTCCCAATACCACTCCTTGCATGCACAGTCCACGAGGCATCTGAGACTGGAACCCACGACCAGGAGTGACAGGCATCAGAAACCCCACCATGGGCAGCGAGACTCTCTGACTTGGTGTCAACCACAGACCTCCCAAGATGGTTCTTATTTCAAATTGCCTGACCATTATCCTTAAAAATTAGTTGACTGTATTAAAAGCTGCAGTGTATCAAAGTTTCAAATGTATTAAAAGACTGCATTCCAAGTGGAATTTCTCACACTCCGAGACGCAATGCTTCGTCAGCACAGTCCAGTTCTCATTTACTGACCTGCAGCAGGAACAGCAGCCCAACTGCAGCCCTCCATGTCCAGTAAGTCAGGATGGAGGTGATGGTTTTTATTATAATCGTCATCATAGATATTCTTCTTTACCTGCTGGCATATTAGCATACAGAGGGAAATACCTGAAGCGTCTGGACTGTAATCCAGGTGCCTTGATCGCTGATGATTGTGTAGCCCTTATCTTGTGCCCTTGTGATTGTAAAAACCTTGCCAACTGTGCCCTCTTTACCCATTTTCCCCTAACAATTTGTAAACTGTTTCTTCTCATAACCTGCTATTGAAATGGTAATGACTCCAACTCCCCTTGTACGAATCCAGAAACACCTTGAACTTCCTAGGCTCAGAGAGACAGATTTTGAGGCCATCTGATTTCCTGCTTCACGCCTAGCAATAAACTCTTTGAAACCCTGGTGTCATGGATGGGCTGTTCTGTGCACCGGGCAGAGAATCCACTGCTTTTGTCCAGGATCGCCGTGAGGCCCATGGCCACGTTTGATGCTGCCTCCTCTGACTTTATTATCCAAAACTACGAATTGCCAAGTTAAGGGCAAGTTATTTAAACCTTGGCAGGGTGGATTTCTAGGCCAGCAAAGGAAGAACTAAATCACAGCTCTCTAAGAACGCCACAGAGCTGCCTCCAAGATAGGAAGTTCCTGTATCTGGAGTCACTCACTTAAAGCATAAGGTATCTGAGAGCAGCTGGGTCAGAGGAGCACATGACCCTTCCCGTCCCTTCTGGCACCAACTTTTTGTGAGTTGGTCCAAAGGAAGTCAGCAAGGCCAGCTCCTTCCTTCACACACAGCTAACAGGAAATGGTGAAGCCTTTTTAAAGAAGGTCCGGCAATGAGTTCAGGGAACCTGAGCTACTCATCCTATAGTCAGTTCTGCTATTACACTTGCTTTGAAATGCCAATCTGCTCCAATAGGATTAATATATTACGGAACAATTAGCATAGTGAGAATGCTAATATGAAGTTTTGTCTGTGGGAAACATTAGATGAAGGCAGAAAACTGTAGACAGGTGAACCGAAGTGCACAGGAATACATGAAATACACAAACCTTAGTCCACGGATTGTGTCGAGTCACACCCATCTGGTGCTACAAATTAACTTTCCATCCAATTTCAGATAACCTTTCTATATAAGGTTAATAATAATGCATAAACTATAATCCTTTCAAAGCCCAATTTCATAAGCAAACTTCAAGTCTTTTTCAGGGGAAAGTATCAATATTTATTGCAGCACTTGTATATTTCTTAATTTAAAATTAATCTTTAAACTATAATACCATTTTTATTAATTTCTTTTATTTGTCACTAGCAAAGTGTTAGAGTACTGTGTCCCTAAACTCATTTTCCCACAAGATTTGTGCAATTTTGCATGGTGTGGCGATTTTTAAGAATGCATAATTATGTTGTGTTATGACAGAACTGATTGTACTCCTGGGACCCTGGCCTAAATATGCACAGGCAAGGAGAAAGATCATATAAGAGTTATTTATGATAGTTAAAAAAAAATGAACTAAATGTCTAGTAAAAAGCAAATGGTGAAAAAAAATGTTGACCGATTGAATGTGATATAGCTCACAGCATTATGTGAAAATAGGTAAGGATATAAAACAGTACATACAGTATGTCCAATTTATTTTATCTTAATACTAGAATGAAATATAATAAAATGCTAACAGGGTTTGTTTTTCTCGACACTGATATTACAAGTGATATTTATTACCTTCTTTACACTGTTCCATATTTCCCAAATATTCTATGATAACTAATATCATTTTTGCAAAGCAGAAAATACTGGGCTTTTTAATTAAAAAAAAAAAGAAGATTTTCTCATATCTGTCATCAGAAGAAAGCCAGAGGTTAAAACTCAGTAAAATCTTGTAATAGATAATGACTGTGATTAACTGTACAAATATAAAAAATTTCCTCCATGAACTAGAACAGATGTACAAAACTATTACAAAGAGTAGTATATGGGAAAAAATGGACCCACTACAAATTTTGGACTATAGTTAATATAACTAAGAAATTATCAATTAACAAATGATTATGACCACAGAATCATTATATAGATGTTTTTCTTTCTATATTGTGGAATAGGTAGAAGTCAATACCTAAAGTGACTGAAATTCAACTAGCCTCACCATTGTTTATACTTACTATTGCAATGGCAACAATTCCATACCCACCTTGTTTGAATCCATAAAAACCCTGAATTCTTTAATCTTAGAGAGACAGATTTGGGGGCCCTTAGGCAATCTGATCTCCTACTTTGTGGGTAGCATTAAACTCTTGCTCTCTTTGAAACGCAGGTGTCGTGGATTGGTGAGGCAGGGAGCTCACTGCTTATATTCGATATCATTAAACACTAATATCTTAATATTCTTTCACCAACAGTAACAAATGTGCCACACCAAAGCTAGGGATCAATGATAAGGGGGTAAAGGGGTATGGGATATTTGGGGTTTTCTCTTTTTTATTCTTTTTTTCCCTGGCGTAATGAAAATGTTCTAACATTGTGGTGATGAATGCACAACTAGGTAAGGAAACTTTGTGCCACTGACTGCATACTTTGGATGGGCTGTATGGTGTGTAACTATATCTCAAAAAAAATGCATTAAAAAAAGAAAAAAACCCACTTTCATCGAATGTTACTAAGTCTGTTTGATATAATTCCTCATTTTGATGAATAATTTGATCATTTGTCATTTGATATAAAGATTCAATTAGTATTTAAAATTGACCTACCCATAAGTTCTTCACTCACTAATGGTGAGATTCTGCCTCTCACTTCTTCGTGGTGCTACATACTAGAACATCTTTAAACAACAACAAAAAGGCAACAGAGGAGATAGAATATTTTAAAATATTCAAGTAAGCCCCCTCAAAGAGAAGAAAAATGAAATACAGAAGAAATGGAAAACAATTAGCTATATAGCCTTCAGTTCAATCATAAATAATTATGTTAAACATAAATGTTCCCTGGTGATGCGACAGTGGCTCAGCAGGCAGAGCTCTCGCCTGCCACACCAGAGACCTGGGTTCAATTCCCAGTGCCTGCCCATGCAAAAAAAAAAAAAGTAAATGTCCTAACTAGCCAATGAAAAGGCAGAGATTGTCAGATTAAAAACAAGACCCAACTATATGTGATATTTACAAGTGATACTTTTAAGTATAAAGACACAGATGAGTTAAAAGGGTCATTTTATAAAGTTAAAAGGATCAATTTATTAAGGAGATATGACTGTCCTAAATGTGTACACCTAACAGAGTCTGAAATATATTAAACAAAAACTGACAGAACTAATGGGGGAAGAAACAAATCCACACTCGTACTTGGAAAATGTAACATCCTCCTTCTAATAATTTATCAAATTAGACTCCCAGCCACCCACCCGCCCTATCCAAAAAGAAAAACATCAATAAGGATGGAGAAGATTTGAGCAACACTACCAACCAATTTGAACACTATACCCAATAACTGTAGAACATTCATTCTTTTCAAGGGCACATGGAAGAAACTATATTGTATTCTGGGCCATGAAACAAAAACTGTAAAAGGGATGAAAACATACAGAGTGTGTTATCTGACCACCACCACATTAAATTCAAAATCAATAACAAAAACTGGAAAATCACTAAATATCTGGAAATTAAACAACACACTTCTAAATAACTCACAGGTCAAAGAAGAAATCACAAGGGAAATTAGGAAATATTTGAACTAAATAATAATGAAAAACACAATATATCAAAATGTGTAAGATTCAAATTTATGGCTTTAATTGCTTATTTTAGGGGGAAAAAGATTTAAAATAATGATCCAAGATTGTACCTTAAAAATGTAGTAAAAGAACGGCACATTAAACCCAAACTAAGTGAAATGGAAAAAATAATATAGAACAGAAATCAATGAAGTAAAAAATAGTTCAGCAATAGAGAAAATTAACAATGACAAAAAATAACAAAAATTAGTAATACTCAAGGCAGATTCATAAAAAAATTTAAAAACACAAATTACCAATATCTTTAATGACCATGTGGAGATCACTACACAGATGTACTAAGCACACTGCTATTTAGAATAAGAGTTTTCTTGATATATACTCCTAACAGATTCCTACAAAGGACTTGAATTTAGAAAATGCATCATAATCACCCATCTGGGTTGAAAAATCACACAGGGGGATGACAAATAATAAGGAGAATTACACTTAGTAGAGGGCTCTGCGGGTGGTGGGAAATATAATTATGCAGTGAAGGGGACTCAAGGGAGAAAAAACAATAAAGAGCCACTCCCCTAGTGCAGGCGAGAAATGAAATGTTAATACAATACATATTTCTATCTTCCTGCCTCCAGTTCCAACCCCCTCAATACTTGGGCCTTACTTTTGCAGCTGCCATTTTCCTCCCGTTCAAGCTAAAAGTGTAGTGTTCACCATGGGTAGAGCTTAACATAATTTCTCCAAGCTTCTACTGGACATGGCCGATTGCCTCACTTACCCTCACTCTCCACCCCCACTTCCTTCTGTGTGTCTTCCAGTACTGAAGGATCTGGAAAGTGGAAAGTTAAACCACATTTCCCATGCTCCCTTGCTGTCAGTGTCCTGGCAATTAGCAGCGCTCACGATATCAGGTGAGCTCCTTTCCTGCTGTGGGATGTGCTGCCAGGCAAGGTCCTGGGACAGGACAGGCAACTGGAGCAGTCAGATTCCTATGCCAAGCCACCAACTGCATGGTGTCTAGTGGCAGCAGCCTTCTGACCACCGGACCAGATGGTATGCTCTTGCTATAGTGTGTGTTTTTTCTAAGTTCAAGAGTTTCATGCGTAGCCCACCCCCCATTCTTGCTCCTCTTTTTTTAAATGTCTAATTCCCTACATTAAATCCTCTTCTGTTTAAAATACCTGGAGCAGTCTCTGCTTCCTGCAATGAACCCTGTCACACTTTACAGATAACAAAGAACTTTACATAGATCTTCTCCTCTTTTTCTTTTTCCCCCATGGGCAGGCACCGGGAATCGAACCTTTATGTATATTTTGATCCCTTCAACAATCACACAAGGGACGCAAGACAAGAATCTTCCCCAGTTTTACAAAGAAACTGAGGATCAGAAAAGTTAAGATCTGGGAACAGTCATACATCCTTCATCACTGGAGAGGTTCAAACAGACCAGATGAACACTTAGCAGCAGCATTAAAAGGGGCATTCAAGCATCAGATGGAGAATTAAAAGGAATAACTTTGAAGCCCTTTTCCAAGGCCTCTTTCAAACCAGAATTTCTCTAGTCCCCTAATCTGCCTCAAAAATCACTAAGCAATAAGCAAAACCTAAATATCTTTAGAACTAGACATACTTCCCTAGCATTTTCCAAAGAAGAAAATCTCAATCAATTAGGTCCAACAAACATAATAGAAAAATGGGGGAAGACGGGTAAGAAAACTCAAGAGGATAAAGGCTCCCTATGGACTACATTTTGGCAGAGACCAGGTTATGGGGGAACTTAGGGTAAATGAACCCCAGCAACCTGCAATTTGAAGGCAGGACTTATTCGAGTCTCTTTTCTCACCCCATTCAAATACCACCCTTCAAGGGTTAGCCAGAAACCTCTGCAAGCTCTTGGTTAGCCTGCCCCCTTGACCTTGGCAACCCGCTCAGATACCTCCCACCTGAAATGCAGAACTCCCTTCTGCATTGTCACATCTCAAAAGATAATAATGTACCTCCCTGGCTCCTCAGCTCCCCAGGAATCCTCAACCCCCAGCACTCTGTAGTTTGTTCCCTGGAAACTATGATTGCCAAAAACTCAGGGCACTTTGTGGTCTTCCTCTGACCTGACTTCTCTGTCTTCTGACAAAGCCCACAGCTCCTTCAAAGCCCTGTCCCTGCAGGCTCTTTTCTCTCCTGGCAGGCTCTACCCTTACTTCATTTTCTCTTTTCTTCTAATTTGTTACAGGAAAAGTCTGTCCAGTAAATGGAGATGTTTCTCAGGGTTCCTTTGTTGGTCTTTTCATCCTACATCATAAGATTCCTTGGAGAAGCTGAGAAATGGTATGGACTCACTTCTCGGAAAAGTGTGCAGAATGTAAACGAACACACACAAAGGTGTATGTAGTTGCAGGACTGCATGGAATCCTGTATTAGTGTCCTTGAACTAATTTTTCAATTAGTTTTCAAAGTATTGCAAACTTTGAAAACAAAATAACAGAAATTTATTCTCACAGTTGTGAAGGCTGAAAGTCTGAAATCAAGCTGTAAGTAGTGCTCTCTCTGAAGGCTGTACGGGAGGAGGAGGAGCCCCCACCCCCCGCCTCTTCCTAGCTTCTGGTATTGCTGGCCTGTAGACACGTTACTCCAATCTCTGTCTCCATGGTCACATAGCCTTCTGTGTTTGTCTGCATCTAAATTTTCCTCTTCATCCAATATGACCTTATCTTAACTAATTACATCTGCAAAGACCCATTTTCAAGTATGATAACATTCACAGGCTCCAGGCAGACATGAATTTGGGGGACTACTATTCACCTCGGTACAAATCCCTGGGGTCTATTTGTGGGGGCCCTGCTCACCAAGTGCTTCCCTGGGGAGGCTCATCTACTCACTGGGGTAGTGGCCCCCCAAGGGACTGCCTGCCGCCTCCCCTTTCCTGGGGTAAAAGGTACACAGCTGGGGTGAACGCGCCCTCAATCCAGTCTGTGAAGTTCTGAACCTGGAGAAATCTTATACTGCTAGAAAGCCTAGCCTCAATTCACACAGTACTCCCAAGCAGGCCCAGTCTATCCTTAACAGCATAATTATAATATTAGTTCATCAATTGTAACAAAGGAACCGTATTAACACAAAATGTTAATAGGAGAAATTGTGGGGGGGGGGTATATGAGAACTCTCTATGTTCTGTAAACCTACAACTGTTCTAATAAAAAAGAAAGAAAAGCCTAGTGACTGCCTTTGAATTGTAAACTAGCTACCCAATGAATATTTATTGACTGACATATAGATTTAGGGGTTTGGGTTGTTTCGTTTTTTTTTTTTAAAAAAAGCAAATGAAATAAGTCAACAATTTCTAGGGACTTTAGGGATAATGCTACCAAAGCCAAGAAAATTTATACTAAAATAGAATCCTATCACCAAGAATAATCTCACTACTATGGTGATGAAACAGTGGCACCGTTCCCTAAGGGCCCTGGAGGAGATCAATAGCATCCAGTCGGGAACAAAGGACACGGAATTCCTCCCCAGATTTGGTGAAATGCACATGTCACGGTTCAGAGCATTAAGAGACTTCACTCTCCATTAAATTACACAGATTTAATGTGAGAACAAAAAAGCTGGAAAATAAATTCCGCAAAGACCTTGTGGACTTTGTTTCAAAATGTGGTTGGCCGATCTTATAAAAAGGGTACTTAAACAAACACGAGTCTGCCTTTCCATCTCCCCTAGTCATCCCTGCATAAATAAGACTTAGAGGGTTGTATATATGTGTTTTTCCTACTTTTGTTTTGACTAGACAATAGGCAGCCGTCATGAGGGGAAAAATGCTGTCTAATCACTATATACTGTAAACCTCCTTCAAACCCACGACTTTCAAATTTTATTCTTTGATAAAAACCCACTCTAGCTAAATTTTTCCGTAACAGCTGCTTTCCTTAAACATGAGCTCAGGTTTTCATCTCACAAGGCATGCCACAGAAGAAAAGCCAAAAATAAAATCCCGTTGTCCTTTAAAAGTCAAACAGATGTTTTATGTAATCAAACCAATCCACTACGAATTTCCTACATGCCCTGTTGACTCCCAAGTCATGTTCTTAAACCCTTTTAAAAGATCAGTACACAAGCTAGAAGTCATTACGATACCCCCTCTGAAAATCTGTTTTAAAATACATTTTATCTAGGGTTGCAAAGGTTTGAATTGGACTATCTGGGAAAGCTAGTATCTTGGGACAATCACAATGGATTCGATTAGTAAACTGATCGGTATCACTCAACCCATTCTGGCAACACTAAATTCAAAGGAAAACAGCAGCTGTAATGAAAATTCACTAACAATCTGAGGCTTAGGACACTGAGAGTACAGGGTGATTAGGATAGCAATGCCACCTTTTTGAAATACAGAGAGCAGCTTAGTCAAGGAGTAAAAAGGAGTGGCCCCCCCACGGCTGCACACATACATACTTAAAAGGACTTCCTTTTAAATACAACACTGTCATGAAAGAACTGGCCATGTACTGCTCTGAGATCCAAGCAAGCGGCTCTACCGTTTCCAGGGCTTGTTAAGAGGTGATTTACGTTAAAATACCTGCAAACTCAACAGTCGGCTTCCTGGTCTTGTTACTGGACAAAAGCGGTGGATTCTTCTGCTTGTTGCCCTCAAATGACCAATTCCTGAGCCACTAGGGTCTCAGAGAGAGAAAAATTTTATCGCCAGACCCTAACCAGGAGAGCAGATGGTCCATCAGCCCAAAAATCTGCCTCCCCGAGTCTAGGGGTCCAAGGATTTCACGGAGTCAAACAAGGCTGAGATTAGGCGAGAACGATTATTACAACAGCAGGTATACACAAGGGTGAGGCTAGCTGAATTTCAGTAATTACGGTATTATTTTTGGCTATTCTATAATATAGAAAGAAAAGGAGTCCCTATATAATAATCCAGGAATCATAATAATTCTTTAGATCCTAACTTCTCATAGTGGACTCACTCTCAGATAGTCAATGTCTGTGGGAAATCTACAGGCAAAGTTTATTCAGAAAACGGGGGCGGAAAGCAAGCACCAGGGGTCGGGGTGTTTCTCATGAACAAAGGGAGATGCGTCAGAGGCCGCCTTCAACTCCCTACAGACCTGCCCCCACTCAGCTCTCCCAGCAAAATCACCCCACTCAGACCTGCTGCAGCCCAAAGCTATTTGTCAGCTTGCCGGCGTCAGCATTAAACCAGCCCAAGAAAACAAACCTGAGCGAGCAATCTGCATGCTAACTGTCCAAATTATACCACCAGCTCCTCTCTACTTACCGTTCAAGGCAGGTGAGAGAGACTTACCTTTCCAACAACCTGAACTTGACTTCACTACAAACATCTTCCAACCACCCTTTCCTGCACCAGCTCACCATTAAGTCAACAGGTTATATTAGCAACAGTTCAACTTTGGCAAGATCACCACCTATGGTGGTACAGTAAGAGCAATTATGTGGGCACTTTGCTGCATTTTGCCCTTGCTTTCTAAAAATGAATAGAAAAATAAAAGTACCCATACTAGGGATAAGAAGCATCAAATTTAAAGCAAGTGAGACCAAGATAGGCATCACACAGCAGGAAAACAGTGGTTTTAGACACCATTTAGACAGACAGTATCTGTTAACCAATTCTAAAGAAAAATATCAAATTTAAAGAAAATACTGAAAATGAAATACATTATTGAAGATGACATCTAAAGAGAGTATAATTAGGGATTTTTTCATTACTTTACGCACTCATGCCTATTAACACATAGCCTCTTAATTTACACATTCAACTCTAACGCCTCTGAAGGAATCATCACATTTAAAGGTAGAATACCGCATCTAAATGTAAGCCCAGAAAACATGTTTGCAAATTAGTAGCTACCGGACGTTGAAAACTTCCTTGATTGCTCCATAATTCAACAAAAAAGAGTAGGATCAAAAATAGACTCTACAACATAAAACCAATCTTGCAAAGTAAAGTTACATATAGTAAATATGAGCAGCTGGATTATAAAACATCCGAATATGGTTCTCCCTGTGTGACAATGTATGTAATTTTGCCCCACCACTTTTCAAAAACCATCAATCATGGAAAGAATGAATTTGGGGCCTGATCCCTTCCATAAGTGGAAATTACACGATACAACAAGGCTGTAATATTTCCAATCACTATAAACAAAGAGCTGAAGGAAAAGAGTTTTGTAGCCACAAGCACTTGACAAGGAGTTCAGCTAGGTCATAGCATGAACATGTCTAAGTTCTGAGGAAAATTCTCAGAATAAGGGAAAGATCATTACTGAGGAAATTCATCTTGCGCTGGGTGTTAGCAGTTAGCAATTTGGGTTTTACAGAAAAAAGAAGGCATTTCAAGGAAATCATTACTATTATAGGGTCTGTAATTACTTTTTAAGGCGGTCCACATGGCCAGTGCGTGTGTTTTACTCTATAATCTACGGGTGGTGGTCAGTTGCCCTACAGAGCCCGTCCACTCCAGCTAATATTTAACCAGAAGCCACACCCTAAAGGAGTTATCCCTAACTCAGATCAACACCACGGATTTTGTTAACCACCATGATAAAAGTGGGAAATGGGTGGTATTCATGGCCTTGTAAACAACTCAACAGATATTAGAAACAGGCTTTCATTGATGAAAAAATCTCAGTGTTCAAGAAATGTGAACTGGGTGGAAATTCCTGGCCCTGCATAAACTGAGCAAGTCTCCACCCTGAGAACGGCATGGGGGACCTCTGCCATCAGTGTGGTCTCCCTGGTGTGGCAGAGTCTTTTTTTTTTTTTTTTTTTTGTACCAAATAAACATTTCTTGCTTTCGTCTCACACGGAAGTTGAAGTTTTAAAATATGAATGAGCATCTGTTTTCAACACCCTGCAATATTGATATTTCTTTGTTCTTCCTTACGCAAAAACATGTTTTGATTTATACATTTAATCACTATCATTGTACACTCTAGGCATTCCTAGATTATACCATCTCAGTCTTTGTCGTCTATCTTTCCTTCTGGTTTCATACGTGCCCCCAGCCCTCCTCCCTCAATCCTTCTCATAGGGTGGCAGGTTCTTGATTGCAGAGTCCAACTAGGATGTCAGCCAAGTCCACCCTGTTAGAAAGTAGCCACATCTGCCTCAGGTTAACTTTTCACACAAGGTGCACGTCAGAGCACCAAGAGATGGGAAACAGCTGGAAGTTCAAGAAGCCTCAGAAAGGGCTACATCACTGCTTTGTGTCCTGCCAATAAATACGTATGGCAGAATTTGGCCTGACACTTGCTTTCTTCATAACCTTGGATAGGTTAAGAGGGAGAAGCTATCAAGGGATTGAGAAAACCTTCTCAACTGAAAAGGGGAAGAGAGAAATGAGACAAAATAAAATATCAGTGGCTAAGAGATTTCAAACAGAGTCGAGAGATTATCCTGGAGGTTATTCTTATGTATTATATAGATATCACCTTTTTAGTTAAGGTGTATTGGAGAGACTGGAGGGAACTGCCTGAAAATGTAGAGCTGTGTTCCAGTAGCCATGTTTCTTGAAGATGATTGTATACTGATACAGCTTTTGCAATGTGACTGAGTGATGGTGAAAACCTTGTATCTGATGCTCCTTTTATCTACAGTACAGACAGATGAGTAAAACATATGGATTAAAAATAAATAAATAACAGGGGGAACAAATGTTAAAATAAATTTAGTAGATTAAAAAAATAAAACATATTGAGTAGATGAGAATACTAGTGGTCAATGAGAGGGAGGTGCAAGGGGAATGGAATGCATGAGATTTTTCTTTTTTCTTTTTATTTCTTTTTCTGGAGTGATGCAAATGTTCTAAAAAATGATCATGGTGATGAATATACAACTATGTGATGATATTTTGAGCCATTGATTGCACACCATGCCTGAAATGTTTGTATGCTAAGAATGTTCATGTTTTTATGTTGTTTTGGTCTGATAATAAAAAATAAATTAAAAAAAAAGGGGGAGAAGCTAAACTTCACCCACCCTTAACTAACAGCAGCCACCAATTTGTACCCAAAACAGCCTAAGAGCTGTGCATTCAAAACTGCCATCAGTCTATCCACAAGTCATCATTATTGTTGAAGCAGTAATAATAACAATAATTAACAGCAATCTAGAAGTTCAAAGCCCCAAAGCTAGAGTCAGGCAGATGAGTGTATGCCTATACTTACCTAAGTAAACCCTGCCAAGCCTTATTCTCAAATTGTCTTGGAGGAGTTGCCTATATTGTTCTGGAACATATCTCATTACACCTCTGACACTGCGTACTTCATTTTCTGTGGCTAACTACCCCCATACCTCTGACACTGCATACCTCATTTTCTGTGGCTAACTATCCCCATACCTCTACCCCTCAGGAAACTCTTTGTACATCACCATCTCCCCAGGGGCGTGCCATAGCGCACTGTCCCCAGAAGGTGTAGAGTGACCATCCCCCTGTTACCTCTGCTTCCAACATCCGTTAGCCAACAATTAAGCACAACCTACAAGAAAGTAAAACATGATGACCTTGAGACTCTCCTGGAATGGATGGGTAATGTGCAGCAACAAACTAAGATTTGAGGAGTTCTTACTCTGTGCCAAACCCTGTATTAGAGACCCTGCATCTCTTATCACATGTAATCTTCATAAAAACCCAAGAAAAAGATCATACCCACTCTATAGGTGAGGAACACTGAGATTTAATAACTTTGCCCACAATCACACCAGCACTGGTTGACAGATTTCCCAATTCAAACCCACAATTGGGTCCAAAGCTGGGCTCTTTGCCAAGCGGCACATTATTCTGATGGCCCTCAATTAAGAGGACTCAGAATTTCTATCTTCAATCTCAAACTTCTCTCCTGACTTAAATCTCCAACTGTTGACTTGCCATCTCCATTTAATTTATAACAAGCACCTCAAATATAATAAAACCAAAAGAAAACTGTGGATTTTCCTTGCCAAATATGCCCACCCTACTAGCCTCCTACCCCACCTCATCAGTAATGAACTAATAGCACCGTCATCCATCCAGTAGCTCATGCCAAATGCCGAATCCCTCCTCTTATTTCCACACCTCACATCCAATACATGCAAAAATCCACACCTTCAAGGAGGCCAAGGATGCCCCACTGAATCCACCATTACCCCCTTAGATTACAACAAAGGTACCACAATCCCTTCCTGGACTACGGCAACAGCCGACTGTCAGGACCCAAGCTCCATCAAATGATGGGGTCGGTGTTCTCCACTGAATCCTAGAACAGTGCCTGCACACAGGAGGCAGCTAAAAAAATATTCACTAAATGAACTGTCCTGACAGCTCTCCCTATTCCCATCTCTGATGTAGTCCAGTCTTCCCAGCATCCAAAGTGCTCTTCTATGTGTAAATCCAGCTTTACACTTTCCGTGTAGCTGTACACTTACTTAAATCTGCAGCCTCACAAGTATAGCTCCTCTGCTTGAAAGACCTTCCACTACAAGCAGAATAAAATCCAAATTCCAATAGTGGCCAGCAGTCTCTGGCCACATCTCTCCCTGCTCACCTCTTGGGTCCTCTACCTCCTCTATGATACTACAGCCCCCCTGGCCCCCATTCAGTTCTGCTGACATCCCACGCCTAGAAGGCTCCTTACCCAGTCCCTGCCCCTCATTTATCAGTCTCAGTTCCAGGGGCATCTCCTCAAACAGGCTTCCCCAGCAACCCCACCCAAGGCAGCTGCACCCCACTGACTCATTACATTACCAATACTTATCGTTCCTCTGTATACAGGGTAACAGGATGCCTCCCTCCATCTAAAATGGCTCACTGCTACATCTGCAGCTCCTGGCACACAGCAGATATTCAAATAAAAAAAAAAGAAAGAAAGAAAAAAAAGAACTGGTAGGCTTAGATAGCTTTACGGCTGTGAGAGTTGTTTTTTAATACTCAGCTTCTTCAGTGCCCATGCATATGACATCATAATGTGGTCACCACCTTGCTGCCTGAGAACCCACCAGAGTGAGGCCTCAAGCAGCCCAGAGAAAGCAGAAGTTCACTGTCCTGTGATGAATGGACAGGACTTGGTCCTTTCCAAAGTCATGGGAGGGGGAATTTTACAAACAAGTCATTAAATCCTGCCAAAATATTAATCATACCAATAATTTTTTAGAAGATCCATTCAAGCAATTATAATAAAATTTGCCAAGCACTAATATAGGACTTAGGGGGTCACAGAAAGCCTCAAAGGGCTTTCAAAAGATTAGAGGAAGGCACCCCCAAATATCCGACATATAATTACTATATAGTGGTAAGTGTCACATCAAATTGGAGATACAGTGCTAGAAAACAAGAATAAAAGATCTGCAATGCTTTCTTGAGATTCTGAACATTCAGAAAACAGCTTTTTTTCCCGTTCCTCCTTGATCTCAAAAGCCCTGGTGAAGTGGCGGGCAGTCTATTCTCCCCTCGTTAGAATCTGGTAAAAATCATTCCACAAGTCAAAAGCCTCAATTCCTTCATCTGTGAAAGACCAGTTTGAAGGAAGTCAAGGAAAGTTTTAGAGCCGGGAAACCGGGAGATAAGGTCACACAGCCACTGAAAACACGATGGATTACCTGCCAGTTTAATCGGCCGATTACCGGCGGCTTCGACCCTTTTATCACTAAATGATTAACCTCAGTTGCCTTAAGGCTGCATGCATTAGGATGCAAAAACACCCTTAAACCTGAATGCCCCGGGAGCATTCATTACTGAAAACAAGTCACCAAAACTGTAAGCAAAAGATGATCGTCAGCCTGGATGGCGAGAGGGGGCCCACCTCGACGTCTAAAAGGCTTTACCTACTTCGTTTTTGTTTTTGTTTTTGTTTCCAGATTCTGCAGGAAGGCATGACATTAGCATTAAAGGGATAAACCTACTGATTCTGCTTACTAACCAGTAGGAGACGCCTATCCTATGTGGGCATATGGGTTTTAAGACATCATCGGTTTAAACAGGCAAGAGTGCCAAAGCAGGTTCTGACAAGTTCTGGAGAGAAGAGACGGGAAGGTTGGCGCTTTACGCCGGCAGCCGCGCCAGGGCTGGGTCTTCCCTGCTCTCAGCCCTGCGCCGGGTACTTCAGGAATCCGGCATCGAGGCGTTCTCCGAGGTCCAGGCTCAGAGCTCCAGCCTCGCGAGGTGCCAAGGCAACCTGCCTGCACTGCTAGACCTGCGTGTGGATCAGGGCAGGGGAAAGGGGCTGCTTCCCAAACCCGCGTCTTTTCCTAGGCTCACCTGGCAGGCAACGTCCGGCTGGCCACCCGGTCGCGCCCCAGCTCCCGGGCCCCGGCGGGAGGTCGCGCACCTGGAACCGTCGGGCTCCTCCGCCCGCCCCGCCCCGCCCCGCGCCGAGCCCCGGCCGCCAGCGGGGAGGGACCCGGGGTTGCCACTCGGGCTCCCCCCCTGCCCACCTTCCGGGAGCACCGGGCTTCCCCGACAGCCGAGCGGCGCGCTCGGGCCCAGGAGCTCGCCCGGGTGACCCTCCACCGGCCTCCCCTCAGGCCACCGGGCGGAGGCCCCCGGGCCCCGGGCCCCGTCTTCAGGTCCGCCAGCCCCCCGCTCACCTGGCCAGCACAGCACTGCGCAGACATCGCGGCGGCCGGCGACCACGGGCGAGCCCACGACGGCGCCCCGCTCCCGCGCCAGGCAGCGGCGGCTGAGCGCCGAGACTCCGCCGCCGGGATGAAAACAAGAGCCGCCAAGCCCCGCCCGGCCGCGGCAGGCCCCGCCCCCGCCCGCCGCCTCGAGCCGCGGCCGC
>PVIY010010418.1:0-68715 GCA_004026745.1 Myrmecophaga tridactyla
ACATATGACTAGGTTTTGGCCAACAGGATGTAAGGGCGGGGGGGATGAAACATCTACCTTGTGTTCTTAAAAACAAAACTGCTTACCATCCACATTCACTCTTTCTTCCTTCCTGTAGGCAGGAGTATGGATCTGGGAGTGACTCAGTGTTGACCATGCAAATAAGTACAATACTAAGGAAAGGAGGAGCAACAAGATGGAAGGAGCCTGAGTCCCTGAGCTGGCCCCACTAGCCTTGTCCAGATTAAGTGCTAACAAAGGAGAAACTCTCAACTTATTTCAGCTCCTGGATTTTGCAGCCTCTTTATTGTAGCAGCTGTCTGTAACTACCTGCTAGAGCTGCTTTGGATCATTTTAGATAGGGAACAGAGAGATAACTGAAGTCCTCTTTGGTTGCTCTCTTAGTGTCCTGAAATTCTGGTTCCCTTTGCTTTGTTTCTTTCAATTATGATAAAATTTACATACACTCGCCATTTAAAAGTGTATGATTCAGTGGCATTTAGTACATTCACATGTTGTGCAACCACGGCCCTTATCTAGTTCCACATATATACTAGATACTCAAAAAGAAATTCATTACTCCAAAAAGAAACCCTGCATCCATAAGCAGTCATTTCCCATTTCCTTCCCCAAGCCCCTGGCAACCACTAATTGACATTTCGACTTTACGAATTTGCATATTTTGGACATTCATATAAAGACAATCATACACTATGTGGCCTTCTTCTGTGTCTAGCTTCTTTCCCTTAGCATCCCCTTTCCTTTTATAAAGAATGAAAGCAAGCTCCAGTTGAAGAAGCGAACAATGCCTGATTTTACAAGCTTCTGGAAAGGCCACATGGTATAAGGAATATCTTATGAGACCAATCAGAGAAGCCAAAGTTTTGGATCCATTAACACGAGTGAGAGTGAGCTTCCCTGTAATCTGGCCACACTGTCCCAACTGGCTCACATGTACCCCACTTAAAGGCGGTACTGATCACCCTACCTCAGCTGACTATTGTCCTGTGCAAAAGTGAGCCCAGTGTAGCCAGATTTTTTTCAAGAGAAGCCAGAAAGCCAGATTCACATGAAATCTTTCAAGTATTAAGCTTTGGCAACTAATTTTTAAAACACATTTAAGGAAACATGTCTAGAGGATGCATCTAGCTTGTGGGTTAGAGACCTCCTACTCACCTCATTTAGGTACTTGTAATAGGCCCTCCTGTCATTCTTAACATTCCCATTTTAACCCCCTTTGCTGGTGTAACTCTTGTTCAATATCTGCCTCAGATGGGAGGCCTCTCAAGCGCAGGGCCCACGGTCACCACTGTATCCCAGCACTGTCTAGCCAAGGGCCAGGCACATAATTAAATTTACTGAATTAACAAATCAAGTGATGGGACTGGTTCAGGGGTGGTGGAGTCAGACTGCCTGGGTCTGATTCCCGGCACTGGAAAACTTCATAAAAAAGAGACACAATGTCATGAGTGGTTTATGATGGACCTGTCCTCTCACTGGAGATGGCTTATGGCATTGCTTCCTGTGTTGATGGTTCTTCAGTGAGTTCTAAGGCACTGAGACAGAGGGAGGGGGGTCTTGTGGAAATGTGTTCTGCAAGTGCTGTGCCAATAGCAGCACAGGGGTAGGCATGGGATGGAGTGGCAGAGAGGATGTGGGTAAAACATGCCACCTGGCACAGTGCCTGCCTGGTCACTGCCTGAGCAACACAAGCTGCCATCAGGATTCGGGGAGAGAAAAGAGCCTAACACTGAAGAATTTGGAACCGTAATTCACTTGAGGGCCTGGGTAATTCACTTCGCCTCTCTGGGCTTTAGTTTCCTTGTCTATGAAGTTGGGATGCAAATGGTGCATCCCTCACTGGGCTGTGTGAGGAAGAAAGGCAAAGTCCTGAGCCAGGTCTGACTCACAGCTAGCGTCCCACAATGTTCACTATTGTCCTCAACTCAGGAGCACATGCATGCATTTGCTCATTCAATACACGTTCACTGGTAACTGAATATCTACTGGGTAACAGATGCTGGCTTACTGATGACAGGCAGTGAACAAATAGATAAATATATATCAGATGGTAGTAAAGCAGGGTAAAAGTTCAGGGCCTAGTTGGGGTGGGGGCTGTTGCAATTTTAGATAATAAGGCCTTACTGACACGGTGGCGCTTGACTGAAGGGAAGGGGAGAAGATGTGGGGGAAGAGTGTGCCAGCGAGAATATAGGCAGTGCAAAGGCCCTGAGGCTGGACACCTGCATAAGGTACTTAAATCAGCAGAGGTCTGTGTGGCTGGAGCAGAAAGAGTGATGGAAAGATGAGGTCAGAGAGGATAACTCTGACCGGGTTGGGCAGCGCCTTTTGGGCCACTGATGGACTTGACTTCTAACTAGAGTGAGTAGACGGTTTTGAGCACAACAGTGATGTGATCAGATCCCTTTGACTACCATGCTGAGAAAAGACCAAAGATGGTGGCAAAGGAGACTACTGCTACTGCAATAGCTCTCGAGAGACAATGGCAGTGCAGGCGAGGGTGGGCTGTGGAAGAGGGAGAAGTGGTTGGAGTCTGCTTAATTTGAAGGTGGAGCTGACAGAACCGGTGGACAGATTAGATGTGGGTGTGAGGGAAAGATAGGAGCCGTTGCCGATGCCAAGGCTTTTGACCTCAATAAATGGGACGATGGAGTTGTTCATTACTGCGACAGGAAAACTCTGAGGGTAGGAAGGAAAACCAATAGTTTGCCACTGGACATGTAAAGTTTCAGGGGGCTACTGGACACACAAGTGGAGATGCTGAGTAAACAGTTAGATACTAGACTTGAGTACAAATAGGCTAGGGTCAGAAAAACCACAATTCAGACCCCAGTTCTGCCATCCACTGGCTATGCAAACTTATCTGAGTAACTATAACTCCCTGAGCCTCAATTTCCTCATCTGTCTAGTGGGGATAAGAACAGTACCTATGCTTTGTGGGGTGGGTGTGAGGATTATGTAAGATCATGAATATAAAGGGCAGGGTGCCCTGAATAGCTAACAATATCTTGAGAAAGAAAAATGAAGTGGGAGGTCTCATTACCTGACTTTAAAACTTATTACGAAGCTACAGTGGTCAAAACAGCTTGGTACTGGCATAAAGATAAGACATATTGACCAATGGAATTGAAAAGAGTGTTCAGATATAGATTCTCTCATTTATGGACAACTGATCTTTGATAAGGGGGTCAAGCCAACTCACCTGGGACAGAGCAGCCTCTCCAATAAATGGTGTTTGGAGAACTGGATATCAATACACAAAAGAATGAAAGAGGATCCATATCTCACACCTTATACAAAAATTAACTCAAATTGGATCAAAGACCTAAACATTACAGCTAAGACCATATAACTTTTAGAAGAAAATGTAGGTAAATAGCTCATAAAACTTGTACTTGGAGGCAGTTTCCTAGATTTTACACCTAAAGCATGAGCACTGAATAAAGAAATAGATAAACTGGAACTCCTCAAGAAAGTAAAAAGGCAGCCTACGCAATGGGAGACAATATTTGGAAACCACGTATCAGGTAAGGGTTTAGTATCCAGAATATTTAAAGAGACTCTTCAACTCAACAACAAAAAGACAACCCAATTAAAAAATGAGCAAAAGACATGAACAGATACTTCTCAGAAGAGGAAATACAAATGGCTAAAAGGCACATGAAAAGACATTCAACTTCACTAACTATTAGGGAGATGTAAACCAAAACCTCAATGAGGTATTATCTCACGCCCACTAGAAAGGCCATTATCAGAAAACGACAAGTGCTGGAGAGGATGTGTAGAAAGAGGCATACTTATTCACTGTTGTTGGGAATGTAAAATGGTACAACCACTGTGGAAGGCAGTTTGGTGGTTCCTCAGGAAGTTAAGTATAGAATTGCCAAATGATCTAGCAATCCCATTGCTAGGTATCTATTTATAGGACACGAGGGCAAGGACACAAATGGACATTTGCACACCATTGTTTATAGCAGCATTATTTACAATTGCCAAGAGATGGAAACAGCCCAAATGTCCATCAACAGATGAGCGGCTAAACAAGCTGTGGTATGTACATACAATGGAACACTACACAGCCATAAGGCAGAATAAAGTCATGAAGCATATAACAACATGGATGGATCTTGAGGACATTATGCTGAGTGAAATTAGTCAGAAAAAAAGGGAAATACTGTATGGTCTCACTAATATGAACTAATATTAATGAGTGAACTTGGAGTAGTTCAGTTAAGAACACAGGTTATCAGGAAATAGAAACAGGGTAGAGACTGTGTAACTGCTGCTGAAGGAATACAGATTGTGCAACAGGACTGACAGCAAAAATTTAAAAATGGATAGCACAATACTACCTGATTGTAGCACAATAATACTAATATATTGAACAAAGCTGAATGTGAGTATGATAGAGGGAGAAGGGATGGGGGCATGTATGAAATCAGAAGGAAAGATAGAGGATAAAGACTGAGATGGTATAATTTTGGAATGCCTAGAGTGGACAATGATGGTAATTAAATGTACAAATTAAAAAATGTTTTTTGCTTGAGGAAGAACCAATGAATGTCAGTATTGCAGGGTGTTGAAAATAGATGGTATATGGGAAAAAATACAGTCAATGTAAGCTAGGGCTATAGTCAACGGTAACATTGTAATATGCTTCCAAAGAATATAACAAAGGCATTATGCCAAAACGAAATGTCAACAGGAGGGGGGACTGAGACAGGGGTATGGGTTCTTTGTGGAAGAAAAGGAAATGGCTTCAGATAGAGTTGGTGGCAAAGGCATGTCTATATACTTTGGCTGGATTGTATGATGTGTGATAAAACTAAATAAAAATGAACAGAGAGTAACAAGTGCTAGAAAAAATGTGGAGAAAGAGATGTATCTATTCACTGTTGGTAGGGAAGTGGGAGGGGCAGCCCCTTGGAGGGCAGTGTGGTGGTTCCACAGGAGGCTAGGGGTGGGTTTGCTATATGATCTTGAAACCCCGCTGCTCAATATATACCTGGAGGAGCTAAGTGTGGGGATACAATTGGACATTTGCACACTGGTGTCTCTGGTGGCAGTATTCGTGATCCACAATGAATGGAGGTAGCCTAAGGGTACAATGGCTGAGGAATGGAAGAGGGAACTATGGTGTATATATGCAATGGACCTCTGAGGGGTCACAAGAAGGAATGAAATTGTGAGGTGTGCAACTAGATGAATAAACCTTAAGAGCTGTATGTCGAATGAAATGTCAGGAACAAAAAGACAAATATTATCATGCCTCAATCATATGGACTAAGTATAATGTAAAAATTTGGTGTACTAAACTTGGGAGCATGGGATATCAGGTTGGAGCATATTGTAAACGGTCTTAGATTGGAAGCTCTTATCACAGTCATATATATTCAGGAGGTGTAACTGTTAATTATCAATTCTCAGATACTGAGCTGTTTGCTTATAACATGATCTTTCCCAGAAACTTCAGATATTTATGTGACACCGTGAGACTCAGAGTTAAGAGCTCTGAAGTTATTAAAGTCAGTAGTAAGCTATACAGGAACTGTTTAAAAAGTTGAAAAAGTGATTAGACATTGAGCAGAGATATGAATGAAGGTGATCTGGATAGGACTAAGGTATATCTGAAGACTGGGTAAAGGATGATATCATCCATATTTTAAAACTTCAACTTCTATGTGAGACTAAAGGGAGAGATGTTTATTTGGTGCAAAATTTATAATTTGGGTAGCGTATTTCCTAATTTAACTTGCATGGTCAGTTTAACTGAACAGAATAAGTACATGAATCTTGAACAGGGCATGAGATTTTGTTGGTTTGTCCAGGTTAGTGTGATGCCCTGATAAATCCCAGAGTGATCTGAACAGTAAATAAAGAAGTATTTGCAAAATGTCCCCTTGGGCAAATGGGGAGAAAGGGGGAAATATTTAACTTCCTCATTTGGAGAATTTCTGGTATTCTTGTGAGCAGTGGGAACAGTCAAATCAATAGGTTGAAATCTTGATCTTGGGGTTGGTCCCTATGAAACTTATCTCTGCAAAGGACAGGCTAAGCCAACTTAAAATTAGGCCTAAGACTCACCCCCAGAGAACCTCTTCTGTTGCTCAGATGTGGTTTCTCTCTAAACTGACATGGCAAGTGAACTCGCTGCCCTCTCATGGGACATGATGCCTAGGGGTGTAACTCTCTCTGGCAACTTGGGACAGAAACACTGGGATGAGCCAGGACCTGGTATCAAGGGATTGACAAAATCTTTGCAACCAACAGGGGGAAGAGAGAAATGAGACAAAATAAAGTTTCAGTAGCTGAGAGATTCCAAACAGTCAAGGTTATCCTGGAGATTATTTTTACGCATTATATAGATAACCCCTTTTTAATTTACGGTGTATTGGAGTGGCTGGACGGAAGTACCTGAAACTGTAGAGCTGTGTTCCAGCAGCCTTGTTTCTTGAAAGTGATTGCAAAATGATATAGCTTTTACAATGTGACTATGCGATTGTGAAAACCTTGTGTCTGATGCTTTTATCTAGGGTATGGACAGATGAGTAAAAAATATGGATAAAAAATAAACATATAATGGGGGAACAAAGGTTAAAATAAATTGAGTAGATTCAAATACCAGTGGTCAATGGGGGGGGTAAGGGGTATAGTATGTATGAGTTTTTTCTTTTTTATTTCTTTTGCAGGAGTGATGCAAATGTTCAAAAAAATGATCATGGTGATAAATACATAACTATGTGATGATATTATGAGCCACTGATTGTATACCATGTATGGAATGTTTGTATGCCAAGAATGTCTGTATGTTTGTATGTTAATTTTTTACAATAAAAACATTAAAAATAAACAAACAAGATCATACATATAAAATACTTATGGCATTCAACCAACCAACCAACCACTACTAAACACCCACTATGTGCCAGCCCTGATCTAGGTTTGTGGAATAAGCAAGAGAGGCCCTGGTTAATGGAGCTCACATTCTAGTGGGAAATCTAAACATTAGAAAACTATTACTGTGATGAGAAACAAGGCTTTACCAATCTGACCTGAACTTAAAGGGAGAGCACAAAAGCCCAGAAGGGCAAGGACTGCCACCAGCAACAGTGGCAACCGGAGATCACAGGCCACCAACCAGGCTAATTTTCTGGGCAAAATAACTCATCTGATCCCCAAAACTTTCACATGAGATTAGATGATTATTGTTCCCTTTTTTTGGAAGGGGAAAGTGAATCACAGAGCAGTGAAGTCACTTGGTCAAGGACAAAAACTGGTAAGTTGTAGAGCCAGGCCTTCTAGCTCTAGAACCTGTGCTCTTAACTACTATGCTATGACATGCCACACTGCAAAACCTGCCTTGGCTTCAATCACAGACTACAGCATTCCTTCTCACAGAGCTCAGATGTGGCCTGAGTACTTCTCAATACAATGCTTCAATCAGTCATTACCAACTCAGTTGTCATCTGTCTTGAAAGTGATCTGCCACCTTCAATTTGGCCAAAAGTCTAAGCCTGAGCTGTACAGGAAGAGTTTAGGATTAGACTTTTATGAGTCTTTGTTTTTAACAGGGGAAGTTACACTATTTACATTTACTGTGATTTCTAATATGGAAGAAATTCCTGCCAATGAATTTTGCTTATCTTATCATGCTTTTTAATATTTTTTCCTCCACCTGCCTGGCTCTAACCTTTAATGGTCTATAAGTTTTCCATTCTATTTTGATTCCTTTAGGAAGTATTCCTACTTTTTTTTTTTAACATGGACAGGCACAGGGAATTAAACCCAGGTCTCTGGCATGGTAGGAGAGAACCCCACCACTGAGCCACTGTTGCCTGCCCACCCCTACATTTTAAATTTATGTGTGAACTTATGTTTTATGTCAGTATTTAGAGTCAATGTCTTATCCTTCCAAGGTGATGGTGTGAAGAACCTCAGATGCCTGCCCAAATCTTCCCCAGAAAGAATCCACTGTGCAGGATCCACCATACCCCTAGCATGTACGTTAATAATTTTGATTCTCTTGGGGCCAATTAGTGTTTCAGCATAAAAGACTGGACTAGGGAAGGTATTGTAGTGGTCTCTAGAATATGTGCCAAACCATGTGAACTGCTGCACCACTGTAGAGCTCTGTCCCTTACCTTCAGTCTCTGGACGATTTCCCGTATGTCCTCCACAGAGCCTTCTGTGGCCTGTAGGAAGATGTGGTCCCCTCGCCCATAGAAGATTTTGAGTGTTGCGGAGTCTGGGGTCCAGCCAATGACATCCCCACAGTAGCAGTTAAACACTACCTCTTTGGTGCGAAGGTCCAGGAGCACCACAAACTCGTTTGAAATTCCCAAAATGCAGTCAATTTCGAACCCTTGGGCATAGTCCTGAGCCAGCACCCTCCAGGCAATGGCTCCTGTGCTGTGCTGCTCAGCGCCTGCCCGTGCTTTTGTTTTCTCCTTCTTCTTGGAGGTCAAGGAGATGAGGTTGAACTTGCCAGTGGAGTCAATGGGTGTGTTGGAGATACAGTTTTCAGCCAGGTCCTTGAGGTACTCCTGGCGGGTCCTGGTGGCCATGGTGTGGAACTTGTCGGATTTATGTGCAGCATTCTCAGCATTTATCACCTTGGCCAGCAAGAAGTCTCTAAAGACATCAGATTTGCAGAATGTGGTTCCACTGGGGATGGGGGGGCCGAAAGGAGGAGCATCTTTGGATCGGGTCACAGCCATACTGGGGAGGGAAAAATCATTTAGACAGTAGGAAAAAAGCACTTATGACTACCTTTAGAAAGAAACTATACTATCAGAAATAGGAGTTTCCTTTTTTAGAATAGAAGTCTACATCTAATAAATTGCTGGCAAACTAGATTTGAAGCTTAAAAATATCTGAGGATACACACATATTTTTACTCCCTATAAAGTGGACGATTGAAGATCCACAGACAGCTAAAGTAAATTTCTCTAGTATTGCTCAACTTTAATTTTTCTCTTTTTACAAACACATAGACTGTGTAGTGGACTATAGTTTGGCAAAATTCACTCCTTCCTCAACTTCTATAGGTATGTACATCCCCACCCCACTGATCTTGGCCTGGTCATGTGACTGGTTTGAAATGTGCTTACTGGGCTCACCTCCTGGGCTCCTGCCATTGCCATGAGATGAACATGCCCCCAGTGACCAACTGATTCTAGCAGGACAAGAGACACATGGGGCAGACCTGGGCCTGACCTATGGCATGAAGCTAAGCCCAGCTGAATCCTAGCTGACCTGCAGATGTGTGGGCCAGAAAGGAATATTTCTATTTGTGAGACACTGTGTTTTGGGGTGGTTTGTTATGCAGCATTACTGTAGGAAAACTGAGGCATTTACAAAATGTAGTTGTTTCAAACACTTGTGTACATTGCTTAATGCATTTTGTAAATCACTCCAACAAAGGTTATTTTGAAAATTCACTAAAATAGGAAGTGGTTCATTTTTTCCAGAGATGCCAATATGAGAGAAATCAGATAGCAACTGGGTGAGAATGTACAAAGAAAATGATTGAAAACTTGTTTCCCCAAATGAACTCCCACATCCACTATGCAACCTAGAGAGGGAGGATCTTATCAGAGGAAATCTTGGAGAAAGCTGGGCAGTGAGCTACATCCTCTCTGAATAGGTTCATCCTAAGGGACTCAGATGGTGGGGAGGGGACAAGGGTCTGCCACTGGCCTGTGAGATTAAGGCAGGGAACCCTAGAAGAGCCCAGAGAGTGTACAGCCAGTTTATGATCACAGTCTAAGTGCCACTCCTTGCCTCTTCCCACTCTTTTTCTCCCTCTGCTCCAATCCTGGATGGGTCGACAAGTGGCAGTTGGCAGGGCTGGGAAGGGGAGTGCAGGTGGAGAATCAGAGGTCAGCCACGCTCCCTATCTTCCATAGCTTCCTTGAGCTGGGGACGGCCTCTGAGAAGATTTGCTAGAGATCAAGTCTGGAGATTTGATTAATATCTTGGATTTAATGATCAAATCATGTTGAGACTTATTGGCTGTAGAGGGCAGACAATTTCTAAAACTGAGCAGAAAGGTCGAGGCATCTGCCAGAGCACTGACCCATGGGCAGAAGACCAAGGCCCTCACTGAAAAGAGGTTTTTTAAACTCTTTTGTTTACTAAGTGAATCTATCCCCTATAAAAACCTCAACTTGTAAGAACAAGATTGAAAGATGTTGTACTATTTTTCTTCTTACTGTAGAATAATTTTTTAAACACTGAAATTCCTGATTAAAAGATATTCCAAGAAACTTAAACATTTTAATATAATACTTGTTCAGGTTTTGACTCGCCCACATGCACATCTTAATGAGGTAGAGTGCCACATTCACTCATGTGTATGACAAGCATGTCCTGGATGCCCACTGTCTTGGGCACTGGAGCTATAGCAGTCCCTACCCTCTCAGGGCTTCTAATCTAGGAGAGACAAACTAAATAAATGCACTCACAAATTAATATGTGAACAGAAAGAAAATGAACAGGGTGTGTTAAGACAGAATAAAAGAAGGACCTGGAGGGCCCCTCTAAGGAAGCACTAGTTTAGCTGAGATGGGAAGGGTGAGTAGGAACCAGAGGAATGCTGAGGGGAGAGTACTCTGGGCAGAGGGCATAGGCTGTGTATAGCAGCCCAACTAGGAGAGGGCATGAACAGGGTGAAATGAGGTCAGGCTGGCCAGAGCCCAAAGAGGAAGGAGCAGTGAGGGGGCAGAGGACTGGTATACTGGGGACCAAACCACATAGGGCCTTTGATGGTATGTGAGCAATTTTCACTCTTCTTGTAAGAGCAAGGAACCATTTAATGACCTGCTGGCTCTTCACTGCTTATCTTCCAGATCCAGTCTCTACCATTTTCTGTCCTGCTCGGTGCCTGGAAGGGTCCTGTGCTCTCTGGCTGCTAGTTGAGCTTGGCCAATGGGAAGCTCCGGCAAGAGGTGGAAGGGTGGAAGAGAGAGGTTAAGTTCTATTGCCTCTCACTCCCTGCTGACTGTGATGGCGGCCGTGGTCCTTTATTCCCAACCACAGCTCCTATCAGTCACCCCCTTGCCCAGGGCTGTAACTCTCATCAGCTTCCAGAAACTGCTCCCACATCCCATCCCATCCCATCAAATCTAAGGCTGGGGTAATGGCTTCTGCTGTTGTTAGTCCCTGAGTGCCTCACTTTGCCTTACTGTTCCCTTAACCTCCCCATACCTTGGTTAATAATCTGTTCATTAGTTCCTTTCAGTTAATTCCTTGTGGGATCATCTGCTGTTTGCTGGGACCATAAAAGATGCAGATGTTAGCAAAGCGTGACAATCCCATTGGCAGTCTGTACAGATCACCATGGCTGCCTTGTAATGGACTGGGGTGAGACCAGCGAGGGGGCTACCACATGACCCAGTTTTCAGGCCAGATGCCCTCTCCGATTTCTACCGCACATTGTCCAATAACCCTTCTCCATGCCCCAGGAGTGCTGCATGGGCAGGTACCGCCCTGGTACCAGCACAGGTATTCAATATTGACCAAAGCAGTAATTAAAATTGAACAAAGAAGGAACAGATTTCTACCCAGGTATAATGGGTATTTAAGTCTGACAGAAAAAGGCATTTCCTAGTGGAGAGATTCTTCAAAGGCCGTACAAACTGAGCAGGTTTCCTTCTGTGGGAAATTTTGTGGGTGTGGCCTGGCCTATAGGCAGGGGTATGGATGAGATGACCTCACCAATCCCTAGTTCTAATTAATGGTATGCTTAGACTGTGCTTTCAGAAATGTGAATCGCTTCATTCAGAACTTGCAGCAACAGATTTAGGCTTTTCCCGTAGTCCTGATCACGATTTTAAGAATCATGAAACTGTAAACTGCTGAAGTTTTTTATGCAATCAGAGCAGCTGGTCCCTTGCTTCCCCCGCAGGAGGGACTGGGGTTTTAACCATCCACAGGCTACAGAGATGTTGTGTGCCTGTGAGAAACAACATGCTTGAAGCCAAAAGGAGGATGATTCCATTACAAAGCTAGAAGACGGTGTGACCTCAAGGTCACCTGATGACTGTAGCTCAGAAAATGTTTCTAGAACACCCACAATTATTTACTTAGTGCCTTCTATGTTTGGGCCAGGCATCTGTCTGGCCAGCAAAAATGTCTTTAGGGCTCAGTTTATGCTAAGCACTGTGTTGTGATATATAATATATGATATATGAAGGTGACTATGGCCTCCCACATCAATAAATTGTTTTTACAGTGCTGTACCAGAAATGTGTTTGGCAACAGAGCATGGGAGGGGGTGAGTAACCCCTAGAGGATATCAGAAGCACATCTGAGTTTCATCTTGCGGGACAATTTGGAATTCACTGGGCATGGTGGAGGTCACAAGGGATGGAGGGGACAGAGGTCAGGTTGGGTCAGATTGGAGCCTGGGGTTTTGTGGAAGAGCTCCCACAGGGGAGGGAGAGGGTAAGGTTTGTCCAGAGAGCAGCTGCCTGTGAGAAAGGGGAGAGGGAGAAGCAAGGCAGTGAGGGGACAGCTTTGGTGTAGCTCTAACATTTTCTTTCTTAAAAAATAAAGAGAGAGAGAGAGCTGAAGCAAATATGGCAAAACGTTAACATCTGTTAAATCTGGGTGGTAAGCACATGGGTATCTGTTATATTATTTTCTGTACTTTTCAAAATGTTTAAGATATTGCATAATATAATATTTTAAGTTAAATTGTAAGAA
The DNA here is from genome assembly GCA_004026745.1 of Myrmecophaga tridactyla. NCBI lineage: Eukaryota > Metazoa > Chordata > Mammalia > Pilosa > Myrmecophagidae > Myrmecophaga > Myrmecophaga tridactyla. The sequence continues at coordinate 12,730 of PVIY010010418.1, forward strand.
ACAAGAGAGATCTGTGCATCAGAAAAAGAAATCACTCTGGAGGCCTTGCAGAGGCTGGCCAGAAGGGATGAGAGGAGAGGGTGGGAGGTTGGCTGGCAAGGCTACTGTGATACCAGGGATGAGTGGGAAGGAAGCAGGAAGGCCCCTCCAAGGCCACTCAAACTACCTTGGGTGTGCTTCGGGAAGATTGCCTCCTTTTCCTGTATGTGTATGTGTGTGTGTGAGAGAGAGAAACATCCAATCTTCCCTCATCAGGACTACCTTTCAGCTGCCAAGGAACAATGCACTTTGAAATCCTGGCATCGTTTCAATGACCTCAGGCCCACACAGAGCCCAGAGACACAAATATTCTACAGCTGCTATGGAATGTCCTGGGAACAAATGGGCAGGAGGGAGAGGTTTTAGGCCTGGGCAGGTACCCACATGGAGGCCCTGCTATGCGGCCACTTAGGCAACACATTCAACACAGCGGTCTTAACAGCGAGCACTGTGCACTGGAATCCCCTCCAAACTCTCCCTGTGCAGGCTTGGGAAGCTTCTCTCACACAATCAGGTGAGAGAAGAAATTGGCGGAATTGCCATTCCTACTACATATATGCACTCACCTTTTGACCCAGCATCTCCTATGGCTGCATTCTTGGACATGTGTGCAATAAGAGTATTTACAAGGTTATTCACTGCAGGGTGGACTGTTAATAGAAGGTGACATGAAGCTACTCAAGTACCCATCAACAGAGATGGAGGAAATTATGATGCATCCATACAATGAAATATATACAGTCATAAAGAGAAGACAAATTAACGTACTGCTGTGGAAAGATCTCAAAGACAGACTGTGAAGAGAAAAAAGCAGAACAGTGTGTCTGATGTGCTACCATTTATATTAAAAAGATGGAATATTTCCATATATTTGCTTGTATGCACATAAAATATCAAACTCACAACAAACTCCTAGGAATGAGCATGCCTCTGTGAGGACAATTGGATGGCTGAGGCTCAGGGGTGGGAGGGAGACTTTAATCTATAGTCCATTTTTTATTTTGAATTTCAAACCATTTTCAAAAAATGGAAAAGAACACACTCTAGACCATTCCCAAGAGACGTGCTGCTTCAGGACTAGTACTGACCTTGGCCTGGGCCAGGTTATTGACCAGACAGTTTAAAGGACCACAGTTCTGTTTTCCCACCCCATACCCAGAGAGCTCTGTATTTGTCCTTTGGGGGCCACCTGCTCCCCTGGGTGAAAACTGTTGCTTGGGAGGATGAAGAATGGGTATGAACCCTCTGTTACTCAACAATATGTTAACTAAAAACCTTCATTCTTTCCTGAGGGGGCATCACTGATGGATTTTACCTGCTCTGCCTCCATCCTTCTACTCTTCTGATTTTCCCCTGGGAAATTCCTCCTATGCCTCTCAGTCCTTGTGGTCTGTTGTCTGAGGCCTGGCCAGTTGTTCTGACTCTAGGATAGGCATGCGACTCCAGGCAGGTCAATGAGCCTCAATTCTGGGGCTTCTGGTGCACCTCTGGGAAAGAAAAGCTTTTTTGGTGGATTTGCAGCTGATAGCTGTTAAGCTTAAAGCTGCCAGAAAAGGAAGCAACTTACAGGAAAGGCTGAGCAGATCCAGTTTTGCTTGAATTTGTCAATTTTGTCAGCCAATATAGATAGTTGCTCTTTGTCTTAAGTTAGATTAAGGTGTGGTTTCTGTCACTTACAACCGAAAGATTCCAGGCAAATATAAATACCTGATGGCTCGCTATCAAAATTAGGGTGAAATGCCCCTTTCTGGTTGGGAATCACTCTGTCAGCAGGTGCAGCAATATCTGGACTGAGGTTACCTACTAGAGCAGAAACAGAAATGTAGGAGGCAATCCACCTGGGCTTGCTGTCTGTTCTCTCTCTCAGCACGTTGCCTGGATGTTGGGACTCAGCTTTGTGGTGATTTCTTGGGTGTGCATGGGGAACTAGGGGAACCACTCCCTGGTTCATCCCACTGGAAGCAATGCATGGAAGCATGTACCTGTAGCAGACGTTATCAGTGCAAGGATTGTGGACTCGGACAATGATGAAGACGTGCTGAAAGTGTGAGCGGATGTTCTTGGGGGTGAAGGGCAGTGCTCCGGGCTCCTGGAAGATGATGGTCACAATGTCGTTTCCTATGTGCCGCTTCCTTAGCAGCTGGTGAAGGGGCAACAGAATTGGGGAGAGATCATCACAGGTTGACTGGAGAGGTCCTGCCAAGGTCATAGTAGCAGCCCCCCACCCCGCCCCACATGCAGCCAGAGGGAGCCTGTGAACCCTGAGTCAGGTTATGGCCCTCCCCTGCTCAGAGCCCTCCTGGGGTTCTGTCTCACTCACGGGAATGGACAAAGTCCCCATCATGGCCCGGGAGGCCCCATGAGATCTGTCCCATAACCTCTCTGATAACTCCTCCCACTCTCCCCCTCTACAGCCATGATGGCCTGCTGCTGCTCCTCAAACTTGCCTGAAACACTACCTCCTCAGGGCCCCTGTAGCAGGTGCTCTCTTTGTCTAGAGCATTCCTTTCCTCAGATCCCTTTCCCTCCTTCAGGGCTTTGCTGGAATGTCACCTCTGTGAGGACTTCACAAAATTGTCTAACCCAAGATTCCACCCCCCACCCCCCAACATCCCCTATCCTCGCCTTCCTCCACTATTAGTTAGTATTTACCAATCCCCCCTCCCCCACCCATACAGAGGTTTTCCATCCTCTGCCTTTGGTTTTTGGTCTCTCTCCTCTAAAGTTCAGCTCCATGAGAGGGATTGTGTCAGTTTCATTCACTGCCCGCAGTGCCTAGAGCAGTGACTGCCACACAATGAGTGCCCAGTAAATATTTACAGACGGATACCATGGGCTGGTGGCCTTTGATTTGCTCAAAGCCTCACTCAGGGTCAGAAAGAGTCAGGCTAGAGCCAATGAGGAAGGCCAACTCTAGGCCTCTGCCCCTTCCCCAGGGTGCCTGAGTTGGAGAAGAGGGGAGCAGCAGCGGCTGCTCTCTCTTCCAACCTTCCTCCTTCTGCCCTGCTCGTCATGCTTTCTGAGGAAGACTTGGTTATCTTCACAGGTTATTTTCACTTTTGTTTACTGGCTGAAATGATACTACTTTTATGTACTTAAGTTTAGTCTTCAAGCCATCCATCCACACTAGCGGCATGAGATCCATGGATGGACGTGAGTCACCTGCAGCTCTAAATGAAATGGCTCACAGCACAAAATCCAAACTCTCTATAACTCACACTATTAATGTGTTTGCTCTTTATTAGTATTTTAAACCAGATTAAGTGAAAATTCAAGATGAAATGCCTATTCATTGTGACAGACCCCATACTAGGCATTTCATACCCACCATCTCACTGAATTTTCACAGCATGCCCCTTTCCCAGATGAGAAAACTTAGACTCAGAGTAGTCAAATAACTTGCCCTAAGTCACACTCTGACTGGAAGGAAGGAGCAGGGATTCTACTCTACTTTTACTTGTCTTCCAAACACAGGCTTCTCCCCTCCATGCTTTCCAAATACCCAGGAATAATTAGTTACTACTGTGCTCTGTGCTCTGGTTTTGGGCATGAGTGGATGGACCCTTCTCAATGACACTGAGATCTGGGCACTATCATTCTGACACTTTACAGAGGGAGGAACCAGGGCCCAGAGAAGAAGTCATTTATCTGAGATCACATAACTATGAAGTGGCAGAAAAAGAAGTCAAACTCAGGTCTAAATCTGAAACCCACGCTATTAATAGCATGCTATTAGGATAACTTTATGAAATTACCAAATTTTAACCATGTTTTGACACACAAAATCTACAATGTCATCTGTACTGACTAGAAAAAATATATACACTTTCTAAACTTCAACAATCTGTGGTGTTTTTTTTTAAATTTATTTATTAACTAAAAAAATTTAACAACAAACGAACTCAAACATTAACATGTGAGCATTGCGTTCTACATATATAATCAGTAATTCACAATATCATCATTTAGTTGCATATTCATCATTTCTTAGAAAATTTGCATTAATTCAGAAAAAGAAATAAAAAGTCTGTGGTGTTTTTGATAATTAGAAATTAGGAAGCGTTACTTCCAGGGCCCAAGGGTGTCAAGGAGAGGAGCTGGTTGCCCTGTCTTATGGCCTCTCTGCAGTGAGTATTTGTGGTTTTTGCCTGCCCTTTCCTTTTCCTTCCGGTAGCCACCTCCTGGTTGCCCTTTGGGAAGGCACCTCTCTTATCTTTGTCCGTGTTTTAGTTGAGATATCTTATCAGTTACATGAAGACTAAACTTATATAACATAAAAACTTGTATAAATAAGAACAAGGTAATTTCTATTGAGTTTAGACAGTAGTGGGCAGGTGCCTGTCTTAGCCAGTCAGGCCCTTCTGGACTGGCTCAGGGTCTGACAAGTGAAATGATCCAGTGAGATTTAGCCCCAAAACTGTTTTTGGAACAACTGGGAAAGGATATTTCTTTTCCTCGGGTTGATAAGCTGATGGGGTGAGAATCTAGAACTGCTAAGGGATATCTCTGCTGCTACTTGGAGAGAACTGATCCCTGAGTAAAGCCACCATAGAAAAAAGCAGAGATGAGGAATGGGGAGGATTTCTAACATTGTTTGAACTTCTGGATCCAGCCATTCCTAAAGTCAACCCTCTCCTAGCCTTCCCATTTTGGGCTTAAGCCAATTTGGTTTAAATTTCTGTTACTCAACCAAAATAATGTTGTCTGATTCACTCATTTCTGTTAGGACTCCTGATGATTCAAGAGACCCTCAGGGGAGCTGGATGGCTAGAGACAAGCAGGGTGGCCAAAGAACAGTAAGAAAAGCTGGCACCAAACATACATCAAACCCTGCCTGACCAAGCCTCTAATGTGCTGGTGAAGTGACCTTGGGCCAAGGGCCTCCTCATGATCCATAGGATAGTACTAGGAAAGCCAATGCCAGCCACCTAACAGTTGGGGAGCAGCAAGGGCCTTGGGACTCGACTGTGCATCAACTGGAAATCATTTTGGGTCCCCCACCCTGGGCCCTACTGACCTGCTGCCTGTTGTTGGGGGTGTAAGGGAGGAGGGTGGAAACGTGGAACATGATCTCGTAGTCCTGGTACGTTGTGTAGAGGGAGTGGGTTCCCGTGGAGTCAGCTGAAACGGAAACACCAGTCAGCACCATATTTCTAAAATCTCTGGGTTTTTGCCATATCCCACACACCATCTGTGCTAATTTTTAACTTGATGCTTTTTCTTAAATCTATTCTTCAGAATGAAATAAATTTAGATAAAAAGGAACCCCTACATCACACATCTATCAGGTAAAATAACTGGAACTCTTTATGTGGCTGGTGAAGGGTATAAATTGGGAGGGAAATCACTTTTTTAGCAATATCTATTAAACCTAAAGACAGGCTTAATTGATGACTATGCACTTCCTCTTCCAGGATCATGGCCTAGAGAAATCCTGCACATGTCCAGGATACAGACACAAGAATCTTTGCGTATCAGTCAAAAGAATGGATAAACAAATTGTGGTGAATTCATACTGCAGAAAAATATACAGCTGTGAAAAGGAATTTGTTATAGGTTTTCAAGGGTATATCCCAAAAATATAATGTTGAGTAAAAGATGCCAGACACAAAAAAGCACATACTGTATGATTCCATTCACATTAAAGTTATCAAACAAATTATCTCATTTAGGGATGCATACATAGGTTGCAAAAATATGAAGAAAAGCAAGGAAATGATCATGAATCAGGAGAGTGGTTACCTCCAATTGGGTGCGGGTGTTATAACCAGGGAGAGGCACACACTAGTATTAGCTCTATGTTTCACAATGGGAAATGAGGCAAAGGGAGGAACTGACTTTCCCAAGGTCACACCACTATGAGCAGTGGAGTCCCAGGTCATCTGTCCCAGAGTCTTAACTATATTTAATGCTGCCTGTGCCAATTTGAAGTTACTATGTACCCTAGAAAAGTCATGTCCTTTAATCCTCATTCAATACTGCTGGGTGGGACCTCTTTGATTGTTTCCACGGAGATGCGATCCACCCAACTATGGGTGGTAACTTTTGATTAGATGGTTTTCATGGAGATGTGTTTCCACCCATTCAAGGTGGGGTTGCTTACTGGAGCCCTTTAAGAGGGAACCATTTTGGAAATAGGTTTAGAGCCACCAGAACCAACAGAGCCCACAGAGCCAGAGACCCCTGGAGCAGAAGGAAAATGCCCCCCAGGAAGTCTTACAAAACAAGGAAAGAAAGCTAGCAGACTTCACCATATGCCTTTTCAGCTGAGAAAGAAATCCTGAACATCACATGCCTTCTAGAACCAAGGTATCTTTCCCTGGATGCCTTAATTTGAACATTTTCATAGCCTTGCCTTAATTTGGACATTTTCACAGCCTTAGAACTGTAAACTTGCAATTTAATAAACTCTCCTTTTTAAAAGCTGTTCTGTTTCTGGTATATCACATTCTGGCAGCCTATTAACTAAAACACTGCCTCTTAAGGGTTCTGAATTCCTTGTGAGAAACAGACCCAAATCCTTAATTGTTACTTAGCCTTAAGGCCCTGAATGGTGGAACCCTTGCTTGCCTTCCCAACCTCATCTTTCATTTTAAGTTCCTGGACAACAGCCTCTGAACCTCAGGGTCTTTGCATATGCTATTGACGTTGCCTGGAAAGCTTTTCCTGCTTCCTCTTTGCCTGGTTTTATTCCAACTTATCCCTCACAGATTGAATGTCATTTTCTCTAGGAACCCTTCCTAGCCCTACACGAGGTCAGGTTCCCCATAATATGTGATCATATCATCTTGAACTGCTCCTTCCTGATACTTACCATAATTATAATCAGTTATTTGGGGCCAGTTGCTGGTGGGCTCTGTGAAGGCAGAGCCTGCGAACACCCTGTGCAAAGGGACTACCCTATCTTTCCAGGGAGGAGGGCCAAGATGTTTCTGTTGAATGCATGAATGAACCTACAAACAATGCTCCAGAGAATGCCAGGGTACCTCAGAGACCCCTGGAAGCCCATTCCTTGGCCCTTTTGGGAAAAAAAAGGCTTCCCAAGCTTTATTTAATTGTGGCAGACAATGGGGAAATAGCAGGAAAGCAGATGGAAAAGTCTCTGTTCTGGTGGGGGCTATGATCTAGGGCACTGTAACACTGAGGCCAGGTCTGGAGCCAGGTCAGGAGCCAGCGGCTAGAGCTGGGCCACCCTGCCTGCTAATCAGGGAGACTCAAGCCAGGAGCACTGTGCTCCCTCTGATCTACAGCACTGATGATGACTTGAGAGCTAATCCTGTTAGATGGTTAACTGTGTAGGCTTATTAATCTTTGCAACAACTCAGGGAGGGGGAAAAGATTATCATCTATATTTCAGGGAGGTGGAACTTGAGTCTCTGGAGCAGACACTTGTCTGAGAAAGGAGATAATAATGCTCCTTTTCCTTTTTCTGACTGTCCTGCTCCTTTACATCATCAATAACTGAGAACAACAGTGCCTGTCCATGTGCTGGCACGCTGTGAGACCTGCTGAGGTGTCAGTACACTACTGGTTCTGTCCCCCTCACGGAGGGTGTGGAGGCCAGGCAGATCTGTACACTGGGGTTATCATCACCATGCTGAACCCTAACAATGCTCCTGAGATAAACGCAATCAATTATTGCCTTCAATTTACACAGGAAACTGAGGCGGGGAGAGGTGAAGCCACCAGTTCAAGATGACAAAACCAGTAACTGGCATGATATGCTTATTCCTCCTACTGCCTCCTCTCTCTGGGCTTAGTCTTCTGAGAGGCTTGGTGAGGTGAGGTGAAGAATAAGTGGTTGAGCCAGGGCTCTATCTTGGGGCTTCCCAGTCTGAGCAACTAACCCAACCTTAGCTCAACCCCAAGGACAACAAATAATCTGCTCCCCAGGTAGCTCTGATACTGCTACCCATGTGACATCTATATGATGTCATCCATCCATTCTCCACTCCTCATGAAACATTTCAATCCTACATATCATTTGTATGTATGTCTATGCACATACGCACAGGGAATCTAGAGTCAATACATCAGACCTACCACCCACCTTAAGAAATAGACTGCCGCCAGCACTCTAATGTGAGTATTACTTTCCAGTCACATCTACTTCTCCCCGGAGAGGTAACCACTATCCTAAACATCATGACTCACATTCCCTGGTTCTCTGTGGAGTTTTACTATATAAGTACAAACTCCCAAACCATATATTGTTTGGCTTGGTTTCCAAATAAATGTGATGTGAGTCAGCATGTGCTCCTTCGAGAGTTGCTATCTATGCTCAACAAGAAGCATGCAGCCCTCATCCAGGCCAGACAGAGCCCACAGCCTCAGCTTGTCATCACCACTGGGTGCATTGCAGGTTTCTGGTATTTGGAACACGCAGGCCATCTCCTGTACATGTGTGCATAAGCTCTTGGAGTGTCTGTCTAGGAGTGAAGCTGCTGAGTCACAGAGTAGGTGTATCTTCAAACTCTCCTAGAATATGACTGACTTTTTTCCAGAATGGGTGCACATGTGCATTTATACCAGAGGTGGCCAAGAGCGCTTACCACCCAATGTCCTCACACTGGTGTTGCTAGGACTTTCAATGTTTGCCCATTAGGTGAGTGAGCAGGCAATGCTCCCTGAAATCTCACTGGCGCTCCCAGCCTCACCCTGGGAGGCTTTCACTGCACTTACTCTTGACATCCAGCTGGGCAGCATACTTGGTGAAGCCCTTCAGACAGACCTTCTCGCCAATCAGGGAAAGGAAGTCCTCAAAGGCTGGCCCAGCCTCCTCATTGTTGTACATCTCCTCCTCAGAGCTCTGGCCGGCCTTGCAGTAGAGGATGCCCACCTTGTGTTTCCGGCAGAGCTGCAGGAGCAAAAGTGGCTTGATGAGGACAGGGTAGGTGGAGACGCCGGAGGGAATGGAACAAAGGGGGCTTTCTGAGGCATCAAGTAACACAGCAGTTCACAGCCAGAGCCAGTATGGAAGGCAAAAAGACACTGGGGCAGGTTCCAGTTGTTCCTCTCCCTTGTTCCCACTCCAGGGACACAACAGGGCACCCATGCCACCTGCCCTCTTCTCCTACGGCTGGAGGCTGGTGATGCTGTTCTCAAGTGAAAAGAACTGTTTGTTGTCTTGGTTGGCTTCCCACAGTACATGGACTGGGACTGGCTGAGGTTCTGCTAAAGGAAATTCTGGAAAGCACAGCATTTATAGTCAACATATTTTAAAGGAGGTGATCCCCCATAGCCATGTTTGTTTTATGTATCCCTGATTCCCCTGTTCCCGGGTGAATGAACCTCAGATGGAGCCCTGACCGAAGTGTAGGCCAATCAGAGGCTCTCCTGGGACTGGGGTCTGCCTGGGGCTGTAATTAGAACAACTCTAGGAGCTATGGGAGGGGCTATGGTCTGTCATACGACCAGAAAAGCAGAGGAAGCCATGAAGAAAGAAGAAAGCAGAGAAAAAAGAAAGGGAGTAGGGAGGGTAGAGGAAGAGTGGGGGAGAGGGACTTATGGCTTTCTGATCTCCAGACCATTTTCCTCCCAAGACCCAGTTACATTCCTGGTTTGACATACCTAGAATTTGATAACAAATCCTTCCCTATTTCTGAAACTAGTTTAAATAAGTTTCTTTTCCTTGCCCACCTCCCCCCCCCCCCCAAAAAAAAAGGGACAGTAAGAGGTACCAGGAATATGGTACTCCTCCCCTACCCCTGAGGCCCCGGCTCACCCCTTGCTCATCGAGCTTCAGCAGCTGTTCTGTCACTTTGGGGGTATTGAGGGCAAGCCGCAGGCAGTGGATGTTGAGCTCTGGAATGACATACTCCAGGGCATCCTTCAAGGGTAGGCCCCGCCCGGTCCCATGCTTGGTGGCTGTGGGTGTGGCATCCTCCAGGATGGAGCCCCGCAGGGTAATGAGCTGCTCAACAGAGAGAAGGGAAGGTTAGGAGGTTTTCAGGAAGGGATAAATTTATGGGTTAAATTTGTATACTCCAGAAAGATGCCAATGATTGTGACCTTATTTGGTAAAAGGGTCTTTGCAGATGAATTCAAGTTAAGATAGGGTGGGTGCTACTGCAATATGACTAGCGTACTTACAAGAAGACTAGTTTACTTACTTACAGACACAGGGAAGAAGCCCATGTGAACACAAAGGTAAGATTGGAAGGACGTCACTATAGGCCAAGAAATGCCAGGATGGCCAGTAAACACCAGAAGCTACCAGAGGCAGGGAAGATTCCCTCCTACAGGTTTCTGAGGAAGCAGGGCCCTGCTTATACCTTGATTTTGGATTTCTAGCCTCCCAAACCGTGAGACAAAAAATTTGTTGCTTTAAGCCACCTAGTCTGTGGTACTTTGTTATGGCAGCCCTAGAAACTAAGACAGGGGTGTCCTGTTTTCAAAGAGACATGGATAATGGTTGAAAGCTTGGGTTCTAGGGTTAGAAACCCTAATTTGAGCTGGGACTCAAACTTCTGCCCCCTAGCTATGTAATATTAACCATGTGAATTCATATCTCTGAGTCTTAGTTTCTTCTTTTGTGGAATGGGTACAGCGATAGTGTAACACCGAAGAGGTGTTGGGAGGATTAAATGAGACAATAGATGTAACACACCTGCCTATTCCTTCCTGCTAGGGATGCTGGTGTGAGGATAAGATGCTTGGAGCTGTGATACCCATGCTTACGAAAGAGCCATGAGGAAAGAGTCAATGAAATCACCGAGAAGTCAATCCCTGAGGCTGTTTACCTTCGGACTTCTTGTTAGATAATTAAAACAACTCTTTATATGTTCCAGCTCTGGTTGTTCAGGTTTTCTGTTATTTTGCAGCCAAAGTAATTTCTAACTAATATATCTTAACAAGTCACATTTTAAAAGGCCATAGTGCTTACCAGGTACTGTAGTGATTATCAAATTATATGTGCAGGTCCCTTCAGGGTAGGCTTTATTATCCCTATCCTTCAGATGAAGGAAATGAAGCTTCAAGAAGTTAGGTATCTTAACCAAAGTCACAAAGCTGGTAAGTGGCTGAAAAGGAATTCCAACCAATGCAGGCCTGACTTCCCCAAAGCTCAAGATTTTTTTCTTTGTAATTTTTTACTATGAAGTATAATCCACAAAGCATGTCTGCACAGTTAAAGGAATTACCATAAAGTGAACTCCTTGGTAATTACCACCCAATCATGAAAACAACATTTCCACCCTCTCAGAAGGCCCTTTGTCCTCACCCTCCTCCCCAAAGGTAATCTTATCCTAACTTTCAACACCATAATTTATTTCTGCCTGGTGTTGAGTTTCATGCAAGTTGTATTCTGTTGTATATGGCTTCTTCCTCTTAATGCTCCATATCTGAGATCTAACTGTGGTACTGTGAATTTACTTCATTCTACTGTAGGTGAGCATTGGGATTGCTTCCTGTGCTTGACAACTGTGAACAGGGAAGGATGTTAACATTCCTAAAAGCACCTCTCTGTGCACATGAACACATTTGCTTTTTGGTTTATACACAGGAGAGAAACTGCTGAGTCATCAGGCATACACATTTTCAGTTTTACTGAGTTGCCAAACAGTTTTCCAAGTGGTTGTACCAATTTACACCTTGCTAGTCCTGCCTGAGAACACTTGTGGCTTCACATCCTTGTCAACACAAGCTCATGCTTCTATCCACAATGCACTGATCATTTCCAGGCCAGGCCATGCTTTGGGCCAGGCACAGCTGGTCCGACACACCAAGTGGCACACAGGGGTTCTGGAGCACTCAAGGAAAAAATCCTCCACCTGAGGGCTTTGCTGAGGCACCAAACATACCCTTGGGGATAAAGACCAAAGGAAGAGATCAGTGTGTTAACTGGAAAAACATGCTCACCCTAAGTCAACAGACACAGGAGGCAGCAAAAATCGTGTGTCATGAGTTTGTCTCTAGGCTTTGTCTATCCTCATCAAACAGGATCTGGGCAAAGGCATGTGTGGAAGGAATGGAATGATGTCATTGTTGGGAGTTCCCAGGTCTGGCACTGGTAATTAATAAACAAATATCTCATCATAAGTAGGTAGTCCTGACACAAATCATGAAAAGCAATGATGTTGGATGCTTTGCCTTGCCAATCTGGGTGGCCCTGGGTTTTGTGGGTTTCAATTAATGCATGGCCAGGTAGGAGCAGTGTCTTCATATCCTACCGACATTGTTCCACAGCGCCCTCTGCTGTGGCCAAATGACAGCATGGACCAGAAATTTTCAAACTTCTTTCCACCCGGAGACAGGTGGTCTACAGTCACATTTTGGCTCCTATGGATTGACCAAGGTCCACCGCGTGAAAAGCTCACAGATTTCCCTCCTTTACAGGGGGATAATAAGTAGAACACCAGCAGGCCGCAATGACTGACCACTTTCACTTTCCACCCTGGTCCTGTCACCATCATCTCCCACTGGACTGTACAGCTACTTCTTCACTGGTCTCTCTGTTCCCGCCTCGTGCACGCAGCATCCCCTCGCCCCTCATTCTTCATTCAGCAGCTTGAGTCAGATCATATCTCTCCTCTGCTGAGAACCATCTAAGGCTTCCCATCTCTTTCATCATAAAATCTAAACTTACCACCTTGGCCAGAACCCCCAGTGACATGTGGTATCATCTAACTGAAGGTGACAAATCAAGTAAGTCATGAAAGGGGTTCAGTGCTCTGTAAGCAAGGAATTTCCTGTTTGCACAGGGAATTTTCCACTAGCTCCTGACTCAGATACATCCTCTGACTTTCTCTGTGCCCTGGCGTGGGGTCTACCTGTGAAGAACTTTTCCACAAAGGTCACCTAGGAGTCAGTCGGCCAGGGTTCGAATCCTGGCTCTACCCCATTCCTTCCTGTGCGACCCTGGGCAAGTCACTTAATTTTTCTGTGCTTGTTTCCTCGTCTGTAAAATGGGGATAAATAAGAGTGTTTACCTCAAAGGATTGAAGGGATTCAATAAAATAATCCATATACAGTGCTTAGCACCATACAGTAGGGCTTAACATGCATTAGTTAGTATGTGCACATACATGTCAAATGTATATGCACAAAGTCACTTATGTAGTTAAGAATTTTTTATTTTTTTAGCCTTAAATAGGATGCCCCAATTTGCTTTATTCCTCACCAGTTTGTTTACATCAGTATATATTGTTTATATCAAAATATGTAATATTAGTTTATATAAATATATAGGTACTTTCAAATATACTTACTGAACACAAGTTGGGTCCCAGTGGATGCACTATTACTCTTGATTTTTTCAGTTAATATGGAAGTTCTTCTTTTTCCACTATACATGCATATTGTTTAAATGCTTAACAATGAGCATTTGTTACTTTTTAAATTAAAAAGAAAAACTGATAAAGATAATCAAAGTCCAAACTTCTAAACTTAACAAAACTAAGCCCTGCCAAAAACTTTTTATTTGCTGGACCAAAGGGAGCCCAGGTTTGTTTTGACTCCCTGTCTCCTGGGTGACAGTGTCAGCAAAGGGGCTTGGGACTGGATGGCCCTGGCCTGGAGCACAGCCTGTTTAGGCCTACTGGGGTGAGGGTCAGGGGCTGACATTTTAGGCGTGTAGTGCCAAACCCCAGCTCCAAGTCTGTTCCTTCCTCAGTGTGAAGTTCACCACTGCCAACGCTCATATCCCATCTGCTGAAGAAGGGGCCCACTCATGATTGCTCAGTGGGTGGGAGCAGCCATCTGGGACGGTCCAGCTGGCTTGCGGGAAAGGCAGCCTGGGCTCTTGCTCTGGCCCCCCACTGCAGAGGTGACTTGGTTCATCCAAAGCATGTATGTGGGGACAAGGCAGAGACAGATTTTGTCTGTGAGCTCAAGCCCCGCACTCCAGCATGGCCCCCAGAACTTGCCAGAAAGACTGATGGCCACAATGGTAGCATCAATAATGATGCTATCTGGTGCTCGGAGCACTCACTGCCCTCCAGCTTTGTGCAATGTACTTTACTTATGTCAGTCCAAGAGATTTTTCTAACTGCTCCAGGGGATAGGTAACAGCAGATGAAGAAACTGAGGCACACAGCGGTAAAGCCATCTGCCCAAGACTGCGTGGACCTGAATCTAGGCTGTCAGCCAGCAGAGCCCAGAATTCAAATTCAAGCTGACAAGTATTGTGGCAGAGTGATAAAGGGCATGGATTCAGGAGCCAGGCTGCCTGGGTCCTCATCCTAGAGCTGCAACAGTGGCACCTTGGTAAATGATTCACCTTTCTGAGCCTCAATGTCCTTACCTGTAAAAGGGGATGATAAAGGGACTACCCCAAGGATTGTTGAAAGGATTCAATGAGTCCAGACATGTAAAATACTTAGGACAGTACCTGGTAGGAGTATGTGCTAAGAGCGTTAGCTATTATTGTTACTATTATTGGGCTGTGTGCTCCACAATAGTAAGGGTCTTAGGAAGGGATGCTTATTACCAGATAACCCACTGGCTCCTCCTTTACCTTCTTCAGGTCTTTACTCAAATTTCCCCTTTGCAGTGACACTTCCTCTTCAACATCCTGTCAAAAAGTTCTCCCTACCCCCTACCTCTTTTTATCTCTTTTTCTTGCTTCACATAACACTGTATAATTTACCAATGTACTTTTTGCATTGTATGTCACCCCATAAGAATGCAGGCCCATGAGCCTTTTTGCTGCCTTATTCACTTCTGTGTATCCTCAGTACCTGGCACAGAGCAGGCAGATGTGCTGCTGAGCGAATCTCTGTGGAATGGATTAATGCCAGACCCATGGACATAAGGCATGAGGGCCCCTGTGCCCAGCCTGGGGCAATCCAGAAGCCCTAGGCTAGTTGTGTGGGCTCTGGGAGGGAAAGGTGATGGAAGTAGGCATGAGTCATGAACAGTGCCATACCACTTTTAAACTTACTGAATAGGAACTACAGCAAAAAAATGACACACTGACCCAGTAACTATGCACTAAATTCTGATGTCTGTCATTATGTATGATGCAGTTTGGCATTTAAACATTCTTTTTACATATTCTATTTTCATTAAAAAAAAATGCTGGCACTAAGTTGAATGGGCGCTGAATGGGTCATGCTGCAGTCTGAACTAAGTTTGTTTAATATCAGAGGCAGCAAGAATGGTGAAAGTACAGACTGACACCATGCCCTGCCCCTTCCTGGATGGGTGCTGGGGACCTCTCCATGTCTTTTCGGTCATCTGTAAAGGAGGATCACAATGCTTTCATCATAGAATTATTATGAGACTTATATGAACTTATATGTATAAGGGAACAGAACTATGCCTGACACACAGAAAGGGTCAAGTAGATTTGCAACAATAATAGTAATTATAATAAATGTTGTTTATTAGTATATGGTTACTATTGCCTTTTCATCCTTCTCCAGCAATTCTTCTGTATGCCATAAAGAATCTGCTGTAGTACCAGGTGTTATCTCACATTCTGCCTTGGTGCTCATCAGGCCAGAAAGGTGAGGAAAGGGAGGGCCAAGGAGACAGAGGGGGCTGGGGACCATGTACAGTCAGGGCACATGGTTTTGAGGCTGCCTGCCTTTGGCTGCCACAGCATCTGTCATCTCATTCCTGCTCAGCAGGAAGGTCTTCATCGGTGGACAGAGCCAGGGACCTTGGTGCAGCATCTGCCAGCCTGGATGAAATCCAGGACATGGCTGGCTCCAAACCCAAAGTCCCTGGCAGGAGCAGCCTACTGGGTCCCCATGCCTGGGTAAAGGCCAGACCTGTGGGGGCTACAGCAATGTAGGCCAAGACAGACCCATTTGGGGGGCCTGCCCAGCTGATGATTCCCTCTTTTTCTGAAAAGATCTTCTTTACTTGGGCCTATTAGATGTCTCTGTACATTTTGCTTGCCCAGCTCCCATCTTCTTGCTGAGGAAATTGCCTTGCCTCCTCCTGTAGGTGGTTTGGATGGAATCATGGTGCCCTGCCCTGCCCCTGGACCCAGTGGAGCTCATATTCTACAATGGCCAATTTCTTCCACCACTCCTGATCATAGCGATTGGTCCAGGGAGTGGGATCGTGATCCAAGCACAGCCAGTGAAAGTCTTTCCTGGAGATTCATCAGATAGGAATCTCTTCTTTTTGAGTCAGAAGATATGAAGATGTAGAAGACTTGGTAGAAAGTGGCCATTTTCCCATGACTCAGAGAAAGCTGGTTGGTGGCAGAACAGAGTAACAGCCACAATGCAAGAAGTAGAGCCAAGCAGAGCAGAGGAGATTAGGAGGCAGAGAGCTCTGGTGACATCATCTGAGTCTCTGGGTCCAGTCATGACTAAAGCAAGTCCTACTCCTGAATTTGCAGTTCCATGAACCAATGACTTTTCTTTCTAGTTTGAGTCAATTAGAAGTTGATTTCTGTCACTTACAACTTAAGAGTCCTTATAGAGCAATGTGCCCCACTGATCATGTAGTATGACAGCCTTGTCCCCTAGCAACAGCTGACCAAGCCAGGCCACTGCAATTCTTCATTTACAATGCAGGAAGACAGGTTGGGGGTGTTTTCAGCTGAGCAGCATTGACAGCAGTACAGCAGCAGTGCAGTAGAGCCTGCAGTTTAGACTCCCTACTTCCTACTCTGCCTGGGGCTTATTGCCTTACTTCTTTCCATTTTGCAGAACATGTCACTTTTCTGAAATAATTCTCTACTTCCCCTTTAATTTTAAGCTAACCAGACTTGGTCCTTGCAAATAAGGATCTTTGGGTTCTGCAATAAGGTACTCTGGATTCAAATCCTGACTTGGCCATTTATTCACTGTGTCATTCTGTATAATTAGTTGAGTTTCTCTGGGTCTCAATTTTTCTTCTCTGGGAAACTAAAAGGATCCCCCTCATGGGCTGCTGGGAGAAAGCAGGGGAAAGCACTTGCCTACAGAACCAGGCCCAGCTAGTAAGTCCTCAGACATGCACCTGGCTACTGTTTATGAAATAATGAATGTGAAGTGACCTACCTCATGGGTCCGGAAGATGATCCTGTACTGGTACTGAGGCCCATGGTCCTTGTGGTCCTCCAGCTTCTCTCGCTTGATGCTTACAGCCACTGGTCCCAGCTTCTCATCCACACCAAAGTAGTTGACATGCTCTGAAAGGGAAGAACCGGTGAGTTCAGGTCAGCCATGTTGGAGGAAGGGGTCATGGCCCCCAGCAGACCTGCTAAAGGGCAGGCTTTCATCCAACCCGTGGGATCCTGGACACACAAATTTCATCCTGCTCAGGGACCCACTCAATGTAGACATGGTAAGAGGGAAAAGCAGGCTCTGCCTGCCTTACTGTACCACCTCAGGCAAGTCACAGAATTTCCTTGAGCCTCAGCATCCTCATCTGAGAAATGGAGGCCCCACAGTATCCAGAATTCAAAGATGATGTGAGGGGGAAATGAAGCTATAAATCTGAAATATTTGGTAGTAGACATGATGCATAATAAACCTTGCATCACTGTGACTATCCTGCATTTGCAAATGATTTATCCAATTTAGGTGCCCAGCAGCTCTCATGATGCGGTTAAGACTCTAGTCTTGAGAGTCTTCAGTTGGCTTCAAATCCCAGCTCTGACACTGGTAGATGTATGGCCTGGGTCAAGGCACTTAGGGGGATTCTCATCTCTAAAACAGAGCTAAGAAATGGACCTGCCTCTCAATAGTATGAGCAGTAAGATAGTAAGAGAGGACTTAGCACATGCCAGGCACTCAGTAAGCACATGATAAATGCTGCCTATTTACCAGCCTCAGGCATGATGTTCATTACAAAAAAGGGACCACAATACAAGTCCCTGAGCATCACTTTTATCTGACTATGCCTCTCTAAGACCCAGGAACCTTAAAACACTGCTCTCTTTTTCCTTAGGGTGACAGAGATTTTGACGAGTCACGGAGCCCAAGTCGCCTGTTCTCTTCATTAAATGAGAAGTTTCTTCTCATTTCCAAAACATGCTGCTCCCAGGCAAACAATTCTTCCCAGTGTATAACTCATGTATCTCCTGTTGTGGTGAATACCCACCAGCAGTCAGTCTTGAGTTAAGCTCATGAAGTCAGCATTTACCCACTGCCAGAAATTCAAATGGCGATATAAGTAGTTGCCTTCTTTTCCTACCCCACAGCTCTGATTATTCAACTGATGGTTTCTGTTCTCATGAGATACTCTTGGTGGATCTAAGGCCCAAATAATGTGTATTAATTAACAGCCCCAATCAGAACACTGCCTGTGGTGAGTTTAAACAACCCATACCCAAACAGGTCACAGAATGGAATATTCTATTCCAAAGATGGAAGTTCATTCCTGAGGCAGTTATAGAGATTTTTTTTTTCCATCAAAGCATACCCAGCACCTTGCAGTCTTGGCATATAGCAGGCACTCAATAAACAGTGATTAAAAACTCACTTAGTTATGAGCTTTCAGGCTATAAAGAAATTTTTAGGAATACAATGGCTTTTCTTCCTTAAGTTCCATGATGAATTACTACCTGCCCAGAGAAGAACTAAGTATTTTAAGGTATAATCTGATTCTCATCACATCTTTCATGCAGGTATTTCCATGCAGGTTGAAAGTAACTATTCTCTAGTGGTTAGGTATACATATGTATGTATGTCAGAGAACCCTGACTCATCAAGGTTATTAATTGGGTTATTCAAATCTTAATCATCCTTAATTTCAAAGAAAGATAGGTCAATTTCAAAGAAAGAGCTTGTTAACTCTCCCACCATGTTCATGAATTTGTCCATGTCTTCCTTGTAGCCTTATCAGCTTCTGATTTATATGCCCACTAAACCAGGTTGCTCGACACACAAAGGTTCACCACTATTAGAGCTTCTTGGTGAATTTTAAAAAATCAACATGAAGTTGCCTTCTCAGTTCTTCTAAAAAGTGCTTTTAGCTTACCTCGTGTGATATTGATGGTGCTTCATTTGCCTTTTCTTGGTTAGCATCTGTCTGGATCTTTAGGAGGAACCCTTTATTTTCAATCTCCACCATTTTGCTTTTGGTTATATGATGCTGCTACAATCATCCCTACTACTCACAAGAGGACACAGAGTCCAAGCGGTGAAATGTGTTATGCAGCTAATGAACTATGATACAGTTTATAACTATCTGACTCCAAAGTTGGAGTTCCAAAGACTGCATTCTGAGCCCTGTAAGATGACAAAGTTGACTCAAGTTTAACCATGACACTTTAAATTCAAAAATTAAAAAAACTAGTTGCTGTGGACTGCTTGCTACCTACTTATTATGCAATCTTCCTTCTTCCTATTTAAGAAAACCCTCTATTCCTGGAGAGAAGGGAAGGGTGGGGGGCAGTGTCTAGTTAAAAACCTACATTTCCCAGCCTGACTTGAAGGATAGGCAAGGCCAATGGGGGTATCGGCAGCAGTGGTTGGGTGGGACTCCTGGGAAAGTTCTTTAAAAGGAGCTAACTTAACTGGAAGGTCTGCCTCTGCCCTTAACCCTTCCTCTTTCCCCTGAACGGCAACAAAGATGTGATGGCTGGAACAAAAGCAGCCATCTCGGACCAGGATGGCTGAAGGTCAGATACCAAGGCTGCCATTCCACTATTGCCAAAGAGTCACTACACCAGCCCTAGACTGCTGACCTCTAGATGTCTTTATGTGAAAAATACATTTTAATGTTATTTAAGCCTGTTACTAGCAGTTATAAGCAATTCCAAACTGATACAGCTGTCAGCATTAAAAAATTAGGAGATTCTATATAAAAATTTTGAATTGCAGGAGAATCTTGGAAAATCTTGGAAAAGGAGGCAACACTGGGTTTGTCTACATTTCCTGTAGGATACAGTTGACTAGAGCTGGGCAGTAACTACCCTTTGCTCAGTCCTGTCTTAAGTGTGCTTCACATCTTTATGTCTCTTGCCTGGCCCCTATAGTTACCTGTATTTGTGGCCTCTGGACTATTCAGGGATTGCCCTATTGGACCACATGAATCTAATGATGTAGGAAGCCTATCTCTCCTGGGTGCTAATACTTTCCAAACACCAGCAGGTCCACCTTTGAACAGGTTCCAGAATGTACCACTTCTACCCTACTCCTCTGCTCCCACCCTAGTTCTTGTCCATTGTCATTTCCTGCCTGGACCATGGCAGCAGCCTCCTCCATGGTCTTACTGCTCCTGATCTGTTCTCCAGTCAAGTCACGGCCTTTCCCTGCTCCGAGTCCTCCTGCACTCTCAGGGTAAAAGTAAGAGCCCTCCCTGTGGCCCACAAAGCCCCACATGACCTCTCTCTGTCATCTTTCTACCTTGAATCCTTCAAATTTTCCCCCATCACTCTGTCTGGCCTCCTTATATTTTCTCCAATGTGTCAGGACTTTTGTACTTGCCATTCCCTGCACCAGGAACACTGACCCCAGATCCCCACACAGCTCCTCCCTCACCTCCTTCAACTCAGTACCCCAAGGTACCTACTTATGAGGCCTCAGACCACTCCCACTTGAAAACTGCAACTCCATCCCCACAACAACACTCATTTCCCCTCTTCCCCGCCTATTTTTCTCTAGAGCACCTATCACCCTGTGATACCTCATATTTTATGAACACTAAAATGTGAGCTTCAGGAGGGCAGGGATTTTTGTTTTAACCTGGTCACTGTGATGTTCCCTAGGCTACCAAATATGTATCTACAGGATAAATGAACACTTATTGCCTCATGTGGCTAAAGGTTTATGGGATGCTGGCCACGTATCAGACATGGGGCTAAGTGTCTGATGAGGACTGGGGCTTCCTGAATACTCACAGCCCTGCTATGAGGCAGGTTTTGTGCTCTTCTGCATCCCCACCCACCACACCTGCCCACCATCACCTTTTCCCACAAAGTAGTCCTGGTAGTAGCGGGCGCCCAGGTCCACATGCTCGATGCTGTACTGTCGTGGGCGACTGTGTGTTCTCTGCTGCTCCTTGGGCACCTCCAGCACCGATATACTGGCATTGGTACGGTAGGCACTCAGGGTAGGCTCTGTGAGGCGGTTATCACCACCGCTTGGGGAGCCCACAGAGGCCCGGGAGAAGCTCACGTTGCGCTCACACTCGCCTCCAATTTCATTGCGGAAATGTGGGCAGCTGAGCAGTAGGTCATTGCTGTTGTCATCGCCAAGGTCCTGCTCCAGGTTCTCTTTGCAATTCAAATCCTCTGTGCTGGTGAAGGCTGGGTCCAAGCCCCCAAGACTGTGGGCCCTTGAGGCTGTGAGGGAAGCCAAGGCGGAGGCAGCAGAGGCAGCAGAGGCGCCCGTGGTGGTGTTCCGCCTCTGGGCCACAGACACCCTGTTGGCAGCTGCCTCATTGAGGTCAAACAGCATGCTCTGCACGTCAAAATGGGCAAAGCTCTTCTGGCAGATCCATGGCCTACCGGTTTCTGGGGGGCTCCGACTCTCCTCGGCCTCCCCTGGAGATCGTCCAGCCTCGCACTCCAGTTTATTGCTCCTCAGCTTCCGGAAGATGGATGAGTCCACAGTATCGCCACTGCCGAGGCCCCGTATGGGCTTCTTCCGGGACTTCTCCTTCTCCTTCATGGGCTGCAGTGGGAGGAGACTGTCTTTTGGGGTCTGCCCATTGCGGAGATCCCCCCTGGCTCCGCTTCTGCTGCCCCCTGCAAAGAGTGAGCCAGGATCAGCCTGGAGGAGCTCAGTGAGGTTCTGAGAGCCCCGGGGCTCAGGCTGCTCACTGCGGAACTCATTGAGGATGTCAAAGAAGCTCTGCTCAGGCACACCCTGAACGTCAATGGAGGATGTGCTCCCATACTCACGGAAGAGGGGTAGGACTCCTGTGTGCCGGCCCCCCCGTGGCTCCCCTGTATCTTCAATGTCACACTCGCTGAGGGTGATCTCGCTGCTGCTGCGGTGCCGCAGGGGGAGAAAGGCCCTGCCAGGGGACCGGGGCCACCCGTCCTGGAATTCCACATCTTTGGATCTTCTCCTGGAGAGTCGGTGGAAGGCTCTGGACCCTGAGGAAGCCAAGGTGCTGGCAGGGGGCTGGCCATTCTGTATGCTCCTTGTGGAGTGGGCTGCCTTTGTGGCCTTCGTGCTGTCTGCATCCAGGGAGGGGCTTGGGTTGTTCTGCTCTCTCAGGGCCTCCCGCTTGGGTGGCCAGTCAGCCACCCTTGCACGCACACCCATCTTGGGCACTGCGGGGGTGGTGGGGCTGGGGCGGGTGGTGGCAGGAGCTGGGCTCTCACCAACAGGCTGGGGCATGCTGCCGTTCTGGACCCAGAATCCCATAGGGGTGTAGTCTCCCATATGTGGGCCGGGGAGGCCATCAGTCCCTCTGGCCCCACAGCTGGCTGCCAGGTCCACACCTTCATTGGGAATGGGCCGAAAGGTGGTCATAGTCCACAGGCACTGGAGTGCTACTGGCTGCGGTGTCACTCTATGGAGTCCCCCAGCTCTCAGCCATTGTTCAGGGCTCCTACTCCTAGGATAAAGGATTCTGGACCCTGAGACCTGATGGGAAGGTTATGAGCCTGTGGAGTCCAGTTCTCCACCATCGCTGTGGACAAATGAGCCAGGACAACCTCAAACTGATTAATTCAGCACTACAGGGCGAGTGGCGGATCTTGTTGAGGGTAGACAGGCTGCAGGAGAATCTTTCCTGCCATGCCTAAAATGGAGGGAGAAAAGGAAAATGTGAGATATGATGAACAGTTCATTGCTCATGAGAGAATATGAAACATGACTTTTTCAGGTAGTTCACTCCTTTTAAAAAAACTTTCTATTATGGAAATTTTCAAACATACTCAGATGTAGAGAGAAGAGTATGGTGAAGTCTCATTAGACCCATCACTGGCTTCATGAACCATTAACTGTCTGCCATTTCTATTTTACCTACTTGTCCAATGCTACACTTTGTACAAAAAAATAAAAAAATAAAAAAAATAAAAAAGATGAAATCCATATAATGTAAAACTCATCATTTTTTAAAATTATTTTTCAAACTCACCATTTTAAAGTGCACAATTTGGTAGTTTTTAATGTATACACAGGTTGTACATCACCCTGCACATTAACCATTATTCTCTCTTCCCCATCCCTAACCCTTTTTTTTTGGGTGCATGGTCTGGGAATTGAACCCGGGTCTCCCACATGAAAGGTGGGCATTCTAATCACTAAACTACCCATGCACGGCCCCCACCCCAAACCTTTAATTTGCAAGAATATTTAAAAGTAAATCCTTCTGGCCATGCTGAGCTGGTCTTGGGTTTTAAAACTCTGTCTCTGCTGGGTCAGCTCTGGTGGCATTGAAGACCCTGAACCCCAAAACTGAGGTGGCTTGAGGCCAGGCAGATCTGGCGGTCAACATTAGCACCGCGCAAGGACTGCAGGACATGCTGAGGACCAACCTGGGGCCCAAGAGCACCATGAAGATGCTTGTTTCTGGTGCTGGACACATCAAGCTAACTAAAGATGGCAATGTGCTGCTTCATGAAATGCAAATCCAATACCCAACAGCCTCCTTAATAGCAAAAGTAGCAAAAGCCCAGGATGACATAACTGGTGATGGTACTACTTCCAATGTCCTAATCACTGGAGAGCTGCTGAAACAAGTGGATCTCTACATTTCTGAAGGGCTTCATCCCAGAATAATAACAGAAGGACCTGAAGGTGCAAAAGAAAAGGCACTTCAGTTTTTGGAACAAATCAAAGTAAGCAAAGAGATGGACAGAGAAACACTGATGGATATGGCTAGAACATTTCTATGTACTAAACTTCATGCTGAAATTGCTGACGTCTTAACAGAGGCTGTAGCGGAGTCCATTTTGGCCATTAAAAAACAAGACAAGAGAATTCTGGGAAGATGGCTGACTAGAGTAGCTCGAGATTAGCCCCGCTCCACAAAAAGTTAGAGAAGGGACAGGAAGGTGGCTGAGATGGCAATTCAGGAGTGAGGCTGACCTGGGAGAGCCTTCTGCACCGCATGTGGCAGCCCTGGTTGCAGAGGCTGAGGAACTGAGAGGTACAGAGCCACAGAGCCTGCAGGAGTGCACGGACGGGAACACAGGACTAGGAAGTAAGCCAGGCCATGTTCCTTGGGTATGCTACCCTCACCAGCGCAGCCCTGTGACCGGTGACTCACCTCACACCCCATGCACCTGAACCCTGTCACCCGCTCCCATTTCGCGTGCTCCAGGCACCCCTACCCCACCAGCCCCCAGTGCACGTAGTACCTGCCCCCCACCCCTACCCCAAGTGCAGCCCAACCCACCTCTCCTGTACCCATCCCAAGCACTACCTCCCCCTCCCAATTCCCAGCAGGCTGTTGCCAGTGCATAAAGGTTGTGGGCGCTAACCTCTATAGCTAGGCTACCCTGGCCCCCCACCCATAGTATCACACAACCTCACCCCGGCCTCCCTGAGCTCAGTGCATCCATTTATGGCCCACGCATGTGCAAGGCCCCCAATCACATCATTCAGCTCTGGGAACTGCGCTTTACAGCAGTCCTAGAACCTTGCATGCACACAGCCCTCAGCCTCACTTACCAGGTCTGAGAAAGTGCTGACCTGTGCAGCCAGGTCACATCTACCAAATCCATGAAGGCATAATGCAGACCTGCTGCCACAGCTCTATACATGCACACAAAGTGTCTTGTTCCTTAAACCTGCACAAACCAGGGTTATGTCCCCCAGACTGGTGCACCCACACAGCTACATCCTCCCTGGCCGGTGGGTGCCTATGTTCACAAGCATCAGTGTAACATCCCCAACCTATGTTCATATCTGCCCTGAAACAAACCACCGTATGGAAGGCTCTACCCCGTGCCCTCCTCCCTGCTGTACAACCATCCCACAAACCCAAGGCCTTAGACTGTTGAAAGAAATCAACTTCCAAAGTAAATCAATGAAGATATTTACATGCCACGAAGACAGCAGAAGATCATTAAACATATCACCATGCAGACAGATAAAGCCCTGCCTAACACCCAAATTAAAACACCAGAAGAGACACAGACTTTGAAATAACTAATCAAAGATGTTCATACAACTCTACCTAATAAAATAAGTGGGACAGCAATGATATAAAGGAGATCAAGAAGACAATAGAGGAGCACAAAGAAGACTCTGAAAGAATAAATAGAGAAATAGCAGAAATCACAGAGATTAAAGACTCTGTTGACCAAATAAAAAACATACTAGAGACACACAACACCAGATTTGAAGAGACAGAAGAAAGAATAAGTGATATAATTGACTTCAAAGACTCAAAACAGCAAATGGCAAAAAAAAAAGAAGGAAAAAATTGAATGGGAACTCAGGGAAATAACAGATAAAACAAAGTGCACAAATATAAGATTCACTGGTGTCCCAGAAGGAGAAGAGACGAGCAAAGGGCTAGGAAGAGTAGCTGAGGATATAATGGGGAAAGCTTCCCAACCCTCATAAAGGACATAAATATACAAGTCAAAGAAGCCCAAAGAACTCCAAACAGAATAAATCCAAATAGGCCTTCCCCAAGGCACATACTAATCAGTCTGTCAAATGCTGAAGAGAAACAGAAAATCCTGAAAGTGGCAAGAGAAAAACAATCTACTACATACAAGGGAAATCAAATAAGACTGAGTTCAGACTACTCAACTAGTACCTGGAGGCAAGAAGGCAGTGGTATGATATATTTAAGATCCTGAAAGAGAAAGACTTCCATCCAAGAATTCTGTACCCAGCCAAACTATCCTTCAAAATTGAAGGAGAGATTAAAGTTTTCACAAAGAAGTCCTGAAAGAATTTGTCAACAAGAGACTGGCCCTACAAGAATACTAAAAGGAATTCTGCCAGCTGAAAAAGAAAAACAGGAGAGAGAGATCTGGAGGAGGGCACAGAACTGAAGAGTACTACTATGGGTAATTTAACTAATACAAAGAGAAAGAAAGAAAAGAATACATAGATCTGACAAATAAAATTAAAAAGATAAGACAGTGGAATTAAGAAATGCCTTTTCAGTAATAACTCTGAATGTTAATTGACTAAATTTACCAATTAAAAGATACAGATTAGCAGAATGGATTAAGAGACATAATCTAGCTATAAGTTGCCTATAAGGATCTTAGACACAAGGATACAAATAGATTGAAAGTGAAAGGATGGAAAAAGATTTTCCATGCAAGCTGTAACCAAAAGAAAGTAGGAGTAGCTACACTAATATTGGAGAAAACAGACTTTAAATGTAAAGACATCATAAGAGACAAAGAAGGACACTATATACTAATTAAAGGGTCAATTCACAAAGAAGATATAACAATCATAAATGTTTATGCTCCCAATCAAGGAGCTCCGAAGTACATGAGACAGACATTGGCAAAATTGAAGGGAGCGATAGATGTTTCAACTATAATAGGAGACTTCCATACACCACTCTCCTCTATAGATAGAACAACCAGATGATCAAGGAAATAGAGAAGTTCAATAACTTGATAAATGAATTATACTTAACAGAAATTTACAGCTCATTGCACCCCAAAACACAAGGTTATACATTCTTCTCTAGTGCTCATGGAACATTCTCTAGGATAGATCGATTGCTGGGGCACAAAACAGGTCTTTATAAATTTAAAAATATTGAAATTATTCAGAGCACTTTCTCTGATCACAATGGGATGAAGCTGATCTCAAAAACCACCAAAGAACAAGAATATTCACAAATATATGGAGATTAAATAACACACTCTTAAACAACCAGTGGGTCAAAGAAGAAATTGCCAAAGAAATTAGTAGCTATTTGGAGATGAATGAAGATGAGAATACAACTTATCAGAACTTACGGAATGTAGCAAAGGTTGTGCTGAGAGGGAAATTTATTGCCTTAAATGCCTATATTAAAACACAAGAAAGAACAAAAATCGAGAACTTAACAGCAAAACTGGAGGAACTTGAGAAAGAATAGCAAACTAATCCCAAAATAAATAGGAGAAGAGAAATAACAAAGATTAAAGCAGAGATAAATGAATGGGAGAACAAAAGAACAACAGAAAGAATCAATAAAACCAAAAGTTGGTTCTTTGAGAAAATCAATAAAATTGATGGGCCACTAGCAAGACTGAATAGATTATTGTAAGGCCTGGAAACATCCTAGAGTATATTAAACAGATAATCAAAAAGTATTGGCAAAGTCCACTGAAGGAGGGGAGAAAGAATATGGAACTATAAAACATTACCATCAGGGAATACCCCGATACTGTGTCAAACTTCACGGATACCCAAATCAATAAGCCATGCCCTCGATCATGAGGCTTACTCTTGTGAAGCTTATATAGATAGTGGGGAAGCTTAGACTACCTATAGGCATGCCTAGGAGTTAGTTCTGGAGGACCTGTGTTGTTGCTCAGATGTGGCCTCAGTCTCTCTAAGTCCAGCTCTGCAAGTGAAATCATTGCCCTCCCTCCTTAGTGGGACATGATATCCTGGGGTGAAAGTCTCCCTGGTGGTGACATGGGAGATGACTTCCAGGGATGAATCCAGACCTGGCACTGTGGAATCAACAATTATATCCTGGCCAAAAGGGGGAATGAAGTGTAATTAATAAACTGTAAGTGGCAGAGAGAGTTCAAGTAGAGTTGAGAAGCTACTCTGGAGGTAGCTCCTATACAAGCTTCAGGTAGACCTTGCTACCTATCATAACCTGCCAACCCGCAGGACCATTCCAGCCAATCCTAAAGAACACATGGGGCAATATATACGATTCCACAAGGGTTCCAGGCATTAGAGTAACCTTCCAGAAACCTACAACCTCCAGATGGGTCCCTGGTCCAGATAAGTCCTGAAACCTAGCCCAGCCTCTCCAGAACACCAGATAGTTCCATCTCCCTACCCTATATTAGTGACAAACCCTTCCAATAGCAAAAATTTAGAACTGTCATAGCCCAAACAACCCTAAAGAGAGGTACGGAAAGATCAAAGGTGACGGTGGAGTTATACATAGAAGATAGGACTTAAATGAATATGAATGCTGAGTCATTACATTAATATCTCTTTTAGACTCCAGTATTTTAGAGCAGCTAGAAGTAAAAATCTAAAATTGTGAAATTGTAACCCATGCCAAAGTCTGAAATATGTTCTACAACTAATTGTGGTGCTGTGCTTGGAAATTTATAGCTTTTTTGCAAATATGTTATTGTTCACAAAAAAAAGAAGGAAAAAAAGTCGATTGTGATGATAAAAAAGTATTTAAGCTCTCTAGCCTCCTATATTCTGGAGCAGCTAGAAGGAAAAATATGAGAGGATCGTATGGTAGCCCATGACAAACTCTGGGATCTATCCTATAACTACTTTTTGAAGAGTGATTTGAAAACTATTGTTTTTTTTATTCTTTGCTTTGTATATATGTTATACTACACAATAAAAAGTTAAAATAAATAAGTAAATAAATAAATAAATACCCCTACAGAATGTAAGATCAGAGGTGATGGTAGAGAAAGTTGGGTTTAACAAATGAGTGCTGAATCATTTTACTGATATTTCTTTTATCCTCCAGTATCTTTGATATTTCTTTCCTTTTGCTTGCTCTGGGGTTAGTTTGCTGTTCTTTCTCTAGTTCTTCCAAGTGGACAGTTAATTCCTCGATTTTTGTCCTTTCTTCTTTTTTGATATAGGCATTTAGGGCAATAAATTTCCCTCTTAGCACTGGCTTTGCTGCGTCCCATAAGTTTTGATATGTTGTGTCTTCATTTTCATTTGCTTCGAGATATTTACACTTTTGAGCAGCTAGAAATAAAAACCTAATATTGTGGAACTGTAACCCATACCAAACTGTGAAATCTGTTCCATAACTACTTATTAAAATGTATATTGAAATTTATTGCTTTTTTGTATATATTTCACAATAAAAAAAGTTATAAACAAAACAAGATGAACCTATTGACGTGTTCATGATTGAAATCATGGAGATGAAACATAAATCTGAAACTGATACAAACTTAATTGGAGGGCTTGTCTTGGACCATGGGGTACAGCATCCTGATACGAAAAAAAGAGAAGATGTGTACATCCTCCATGCAATGTGTCATTAGAATATGAAAAAACAGAAGTGAACTCTAGCCTTTTTTTTTTTACAAGAAAAGAGAGAGAAACTAGTCAAAGCTGAAAGAAAATTCATTGAAAATAGACTTAAAAAAATAGCAGAACTGAAAAAGAAAGTCTGTGGTGATTCAGATAAAGGATTTGTTGTCATTAATCAAAAGAAAATTGATCCCTTTCCCTTAGATGCTCTTGCAAAAAAAGGCACAGTAGCTCTGTACAGAGCTAAAAGGAGAAATATGGAGAGGGTGACTCTTGCTTATGGTGGGGTAGCTCTAAATTCTTTGGATGACCTAAATCCTGACTGTTTGGGGGATGCAGGCCTTGTTTATGAGTACACATTGGGAGAAAAAAAGTTTACCTTTATTGAGAAATTTAACAATCCTCATTTTATGACATTATTAGTGAAAGGACCAAATGAATACACACTCACTCAAATCAAGGATGCAATAAGAGATGGCCTGAGGACTGTCAAAAATGCTACTGGTGTTGGCTGTGTAGTTTCAGGGTGCAGTGGAAGTGGCAATGGCAGAAGCTCTGGTTAAATATAAGCCCAGTGTAAAGGCAAGGGTCCAACTTGAAGTCTAAGCATTTGCTTATGTATTGCTCATTATTTCCAAGGTTCTTGCTCAGAACTCTGGATTTGACCTTCAGGGAACACTAGTAAAAGTACAAGCAGAAGAACATTCAGAATCAAGTCAGTTTGTAGATGTAGACTTGAATACAGGTAAGCCAATGGTAGCAGCAGAAACAGGCATATAGGATAATTACTGTATAAAGAAACAGCTTCTGCATGCATGCACTGTGACTGCCACCAACATCCTCCTGGTTGATGAGATCACGTGAGCTGGAATGCCTTCTTTAAAAAGTTGAACTGAAGCTTCCCTTGTATCATCTGAATCATGAAGACCTTTGTCCCAAGCTTCAAATGACCTTCAAAGGATTTTTTTTCCTTTGAAAAGACAGGAGGATAAACTATGAAGTTCTGAAATTAGAGTGAAAAAATATATAATTTAAACAAAAATTGCACTGAAGTATACACTTATAAAGCAGGTACTTTTTATCCAGTGAACAGGATGTTTTACTTCAGCTACAGCATCAAGTTACATGTTGTATAAACTCATGTTATCTATTTTGTTATTAAATATCCTTCATAAGCAAATTATAATGATTTCATTCATGTATTTAATTTATCCAACAATTCCCTGTTGTTGAGATTGTTTTAAATTTTCTGCTATTAACACCTAAGTAACACATTTTTTGAAAGCATCACCATTTCCTTAGTATAAATTCCTGTGAATAGAATTATTAGATTAAATGGACTTTTCACACTTCAGAAATAGCTTTGCTAAAATACTTTCTGAGAAAAATTTATATTCTCTACTAGGTGGAAAGAGGGATAAGTTGGGGGCAAGGAAGTAAAAGAGTTGCAAGTATAAAATGGAAAAAAATGTGAAATAAAGGGGCAGAGAGAAGAAGATGCCTGAGCATAGTGACTAAGGAAGCTGGGGTTGTCAGAGATTTTAAGGCTGACAGTGTTTTCATGCTTCTGAACCTTTGCTTACACAGAAATGTCCATTTCAAAGCCTCTGGTGTTCTTACTCTTAAATTACTGTTCCTTCTTAAGTGCTAACACAAAATTGTTTTTATACAATTGGCATATTCGTCGAAGGTGTAATTGTGTTACTAAGCTTTGCTTTTTGATGGCTTATAGCAGTTGCCTACAGAGTGTACAATAAATCTTAAGGTAAAAACCTTTAAAAAAAAAAAGTAAATCCTAGCTATTAAGTCATTTCATTCATAAACATTTTATTTAGCTGGACTAACATAAAAGTTCTGAAAAATAACTACGATTATATAAATAGCATAATAATACTCATTAAAGTTAACAAGAATCCTTTAATATCATCCAAAACTTCATCTGCATTAAAATTTCCCCCACTGTATCAAAGCTGTAGCTTTTTTTTAAATACTCAAAAGCACTCTTATTTTAAATGTAGATAGTATCATAATTCATCAAAATAATTTATAATAATTGCTTCTTAAATATTATCTTATAAATGATGCTTTCTGAAATAAAAGTAGCAGGGATTCAATAAGCTTTTAAAATTATCTATTTAGGACATATTAAACCAATGATGATAGAAAGTAATAAATATAACTTCTCTCCAATGAAGTCTTCTAAAAAAGGAAATCATGACAATTTAATTAAAAAGAAGTGTAAATGAATTTGAACAGAAGTGCCAATCTCCTGTATTTGGTTCTCAAAAGTGTAGTTTTAGAGTTGGTTTGTTCAAGTCAGATTCCAAACAAGATCCACACTCTGCTGTGGTAGACATATTTCTTCAGTCTCTTCTACTCTATAACAGCACCCTCCCTTTATTTCATTTTTCCCTCTCCCTTTATTTTGGTGCCATTAACTCAGTGAAAGAACAGGGTCACTTGTCCTGTATAGTTTCCCACTTTCTGGATCTGGATAACATGTCTCTGTGGTGCCATTTAACATGTTTCTCTGCCCCCTGTACTTCCTGTCGACTAGTGGTTGCACTTAGAGTCTGGATCTTGCCCATCTGCACTGCAGTCTGCCCTACCATCCACGCCACCAGAAAGGAAGTGAAAATGATGGACGTGAGCCACTGGTGGATCTGGGAAAGGGGAGCCACAGAGTGGTAACTCTAGAAATCTGTGTGATTAATAGATATTATCAGCTGGTACATCAGAGCCTGGCTTCCTCAGCTGATACCTCCCCAAAGACTCCTTCTTTACTGATTGAGAATAAGGCCAAATTCCTCCTTGGCCCACATGGCCCCATAGGATCTGGTCTCTGGCTCTCTGACACCTCATCTCCTTCTCCAACCAAAATCTCTGATCACATTGGCCTTCTTCCTGTTCTTCTGACATACCAAATCCAATCCAGAATATGTAGATATATTTTCTTGGTTCTTTATCAGGCTGGTTCTTTCTCATGATGTCAACTCTTTAATGATTTCTTCTCAAATCACCTGTGTAGACAGGGAAGTGCCCTTTCTCCTTGAAACCTTTTTTCTCTCTTTCCTTCCTTTCTTAGCAGTTATCACTAGCTGACTGATAATAATTCTTTCAATCATTATCTGTTTAATGACTGTTTCCACCATTAAAACGTCAATTCCAGGGATGTCTGTGTTGTTCACTGATGTATCGCTAGTGCCCAAAACAGTGTCTGGGACACTCACTCAGTACTTGTGTGAGTGAATGGATGGCATTTGTCTGGTTGCCACATAAGGTCTCCTTAATTGGAGACTTCTGGGGAAGGGAGCACACTGCCCACTCGGCAGTGCAGAACACCCTGCTAGATTACCTCCCTTCATCTCTACCTTGAACTTCGGGAAGATGAAACCTCCTGCTGGAGAGAAAGGGAAAGGAGGTCACCATCATGGTAGAACCTGTCGGTTGCCCCAACAGCCATGTCTTTTTCTTCCTGTAACAGAACCTTTTTTGTTTAGGGAAGCAGGGTGCTGGGGTGGGATGAGCACTTGACTCAAGCTGCTGAAGAACTTTTTTTCCCCT
This sequence comes from Myrmecophaga tridactyla, assembly GCA_004026745.1. Lineage (NCBI taxonomy): Eukaryota > Metazoa > Chordata > Mammalia > Pilosa > Myrmecophagidae > Myrmecophaga > Myrmecophaga tridactyla. Next base: position 45,303 of record PVIY010010418.1, read on the forward strand.
TGAATGTGGAGCCAGACATGGCCATTCTGGTCAGTGTCCACTGGTGCTTTCAGTGTGAGGAAGTAGAAGGCCTCTTTTTTGTATGGGGTGTGTGTGTAGGGAGCATTTTATAACTCATGCTCAGAAGTAGAGTGATCTGGTAGGGAGAGACTGATAGGGAAGCATGAAGCAGATTCACAGAGCAAAACAGTGAGGAGAGGCTATAGCCTCTGAGAAAGTGGGAACCAGAAGGTAGGTAGAGAATGCAGCCTCCTCTTGGTCTCCCACGAGCACAGGGGCATTCCTGAAGCTGCTACAGGGAGGCAGTACAGGATATGGGCAGAGAAGGGGATGGAAACAGGGAAATCAGAAGGCTCACAGGGATGGCTGGGTAAGGGCCAGAGGAAAGAGGCCACGTGGAACCTGCAGTTAACTTGAGAGCAGGGGGATATCTTCTAGAGAGGCAGATGTGCCTCAGCTTCGGCCAACCGAGCCTTGTAGGTTTGTGGGCTCAAGATCATCTAAGTTTTCAAGAGGAACCAGAAACTCAGATTTGTATGCAACTAAAAAAACAAAAACCACAAACTACCATGTAGAGCAAATCTCTAGCATTTTCAGGAAACTAACAGTGGTTGTCTTTGAGGACTGTAACTGGGAATCTCCCCTGCCCCCACCACCACTCCCAGGCCCCAGCCCCTTCCCTGCTTTATTTTTCTCTTTAGCACTTATGAATATACTTACTTATTTCTCTTATTTATTACTAGACCCCTCCCCCACTCCTCCCAAGAGAATGGAGCTACTGCAGTATCTCCATTGGTTAGTTTTTGAATGATCTGCATACATTTTTCATTAACGAATAAGCCCCTCTTAGAATATCACCAGTAAAAACCACAATAAGAGTCAAGAGAATCAGTCTATGTGCTGGATTTGGGCAAGGGAACGTTGGTTTGTTACTCTGGAGAAGGGTCAGGCTGCACGGCTTTGCCAGAGATGAAGGCATGAGCCCAGGCCCGCACTCCACTGGGTGCCGTATCTTAGGCTGAGGTGGGCTAATGGCCTGGCTAAGGGGACTGTCCACTGCTTAGCAGCCCACCCTGTAGTAAGGCCCCACTCTTGGGTCAGCCTGGAGTGAATGAGGAATAAGGATTAGTCCCTGAGGCTGCAATTGGGATGGCTAGGAAATCAGGTGGTCCAGATGCACCCTCACTTCCTTATGTGAGCACCTCCGACAGATGGGCTTTGCTGATGACATTTGTTTCCAGCCCAGTCGGAAATTCCCAATCCGTTTTGCTTTCTTTTGTGGAAACACACAGCTGTTCTTAAAGCTAGGGTCTCTGCACAGATCCCTCCTCTGAGTGCAGCTGCTGTGGGACGTTCAAAGCCTGAGCAGCACCAACAGCCTCTCTGGGCCTCAGGCTGGTGTGCCCTGTCCCTTTTCCAGCTGTCTGCTTTCCCACTCCTGTCCTAAAAGCACCCTGGTCTTCCCAATGGGGAACCCCTATCATGAGAGTAGTATGGCACATAGGCAGAACCAGATTGCCTAGGTTCAAATCCTAGCATTCCATGGACTAGTTACTGAAACTGTGACTCATTTTCACTCTGAAAAATGAGAATACCACCTACCTCACAGCCACTGCTATTATACCATTCTTTGGTGTTTCTTTGTAAAAGACCTACTCCCTGCCTTCCCAATTACAGAAGTCCAGCCTGGGGTGGGTACAGTAACTTAGACTCAGTTGGCAGAGTGTTTTCCTCAGACTCTGTGCAAGAGTCAGAAGAGCATGCAGCCACAGGTGGCCCTGGCTTTTCCTCGTAGTGCCTTTCACTGGGGACCTTTGGTTTCCTCCCTCAAGAGCTTTCTTGGTTCAGGCCTGTCTTCTAAGATTGCTCCTCTGGGCTCATGTTGATCCTGTGAACCCCCAATAAATTCTGTTTCTGCCCAAGATAGCCAAGTTTGGCTTCTGTTGCTGGCATGAGAGGTCCTTGACTAATACATGGTGCTGCTGCAAGGAGGGCAGCTGGGGAAGGTGGATGGGAAAAATAGGGTAGCCTCAGAGACAGCGGCATAACGGGAAGCAAGCTGCAGTGATAGAGAGCCAATTGGGCTGCATTTGTTTACAAGTAATAGAATACCACCATCCAATGGCTGCTTGGGTAATGAAGACATTTAATTATCTCACATAAAAAGGAGGCTAGTTAGAGCAGATCCAGGTGCAGTGTGGCAGCTAAACAGGGATGTCAGGCCTTTCCTCTCTTTCCTTTCCACCAGTCCCTCAGTATGCTGCTGACTTACACCTTTTGGCTTGTTGCCTAATGGTCACAAGAAGGCAGCAATAGCCATGCTCCTCACTGAACCATGGGCAAGGGGGAAAGAGATGGATGGCTTAAGAGGGCTCTTTTCATCCATCTGATTCTAATTAGGAAAGAGGCTCTTTCCGAGAACATCATTCAGTCAAAAAAATTCACTAATTTAAAACATTAACCAAGCACTAAAACCTTATTCATTTATTCAACTTCTATCAGGCATTTACAATTCAGTCATTCCACAAACACTAAGCACATTAAATTCTTTCATTTACTCAATAAACTTCATAAGTACCAACAATGTCTCACTGTTCCAGGAGCTGAAGATCCACTCCGAGGACAGTCCACACCCACTATCAGGAACTTACTTCCAGAAGAGGAAAGATGGAAATAACTAAACAACGAAACAGGTAACTTTGAAGGGTGGAATAAAACACTACTGGGTCAGGGACTACTCTAGATGGGAGGGGGTACTGTCTGATGGGCTCTGCATGAAGAAAGGGCACCTGCCATGGGAGACCTAGCAGCCTCCAGGCCCCTGGCACCAGGTGTGATGACGAGCCAGGCTGACATGCCTAGCAGGAAAGCAGGGATTCGCCAGTGGGCAAGGAGGAATCTGCTCTTACGGGCTTTATGAGGTTGTCCAAGACAGTGGTTCTCTCCCCAAGCTGCACATTAGAATCACCTGGGGAGGTTTTTAAAAAATACAGCCATCCATACCCCATTCCCAAAAATTCTGAATCAGTTGGTCTGGGGTGAGGCCCAGGCCCAAGTGTCCTTTAAAACCTCTGCAGCTTGTGCATACAATTCCATGATAAAATTTAAAATATTTTCATTATTGCAGAAAATAAATAAAAATAAAACATAAAACCCCAATCCTCCATACTCCTTGTCCCCCCATATTATTGACCCATAGTGTTGGAGTGGTACAATTGTTACTGTTGATGAAAGAGTATTAAAATATTACTGTTAACTATAGTCCATAATTTGCAATAGGCACATTTTCCCCATATACCTCTCTATTACTAACACTTTATAAAGGTCGTACATCTGCTCTAGTTCATGAAAAATCATTTTTGTATTTGCACAGTTGAACACAGACATTGCCCAACACAAGATTCACTGTATTATACAGTCCCATGTTTTAACCTCCAACTTTCCTTCTGGTGACATACATGACTCTAAACTTCCCATTTCCACCACACTCATACACCATTCAGCACTGTAAATTATTCTCACAGTAATGGACAGCATGAGTTTTGACCTGAGAAACTGGAATAATAAATTTGCCATTTACTGATGAAAAAAAAAAAGCTCTGCAGCTGATTTTAACGTGCAGCCAGGTCTGAAGACACAGAAAGGAAGCTAAGACAGATGAGAGAAGAGGACCTGAAACCAAGCTTTGAGAGATGGCAAATCCCGGTTGGTGACAGGCAGCCACACATCAGCTAGGAGTCCCAGGCAGAGAGGTGAGAGAGCAGGTGTGACAGAGGGCCAGGAAATAGTGGTGGTGGTGGGGTCCCTTATATGAGGTCATATGAGGTGACAATTATTGGAATGAAGAGCACCGGTGACCTCTGCACACTAACGGGTGCCTCTCCACCCCTCCCTGTCTTCTTCCCACCAGCCCCCTGCTGATCCAGGCAGAATTCCTCCCTTTTTCCCTCCTTCCTGTCCCTTCCTTGGGTTTTTACATACCCTCAGCTTCAGGGTTTACCCTACTGGATTTTTAAGCCTCTGAGTATATTTTGTCCTCTCAAGACTTTGAACAGCATCATGTTCAAAATGGACTGGGTCTAATACATTTGTTCCTGCAGTGTGAGTGGGGGAGAGGGCAGAAGTAAGAATGGTGATGATGGGAACAACACTTCTGAGCTCTCACCCTGGGCTGAACAATGTGCTGCACACGTGATGTGAATTAATTTGGGTGTTACAATAACCCTATAAAGTAGGGACTCTTGGCATTATCACTTTACAGATAAGGCAGAGGTTAGAGGGTAAAGTCACACGGGCTGGGAGCAGACCTCAGCACTCTGGCTCCCACACCTTCACTATTATGCTCTATGGAAAAGACGAGGCAATTCAACAAATGAGCGTGGTGTGTGAACACAAGAATGATGCAAATATCTTCAAAATCAACTCCTAAGGACAAAATTCTAGAAAGTCAATACCAGCTCAGCAGATTTCAGGTTAGGAATCTGTTTTTTCCCCCCTATGTCTTTCTCCACCTTACTGGAAGTTTGAGCATAATTGGGACCGCTAAAGAACACCCCTAAGAAACCAGATGGATGGAAATCTCAAAAATTTCATTAGGAAGTTCTGTGGCAGAGACTCTGCTCCATCCGCCCACAGAGCAATGAGTAGGGCCATGGCCGTGAGAAAACTTGCACTTTGATATTTGATGCTGAAGAACCCAGAGGATCAGTGTTTCTAATTTCAATCTTCCCAGACATCCAGAAGGATCCTACACTCCCTACCTGGATCTAGAAGATAGTCACCACTGAGCAAGGTCAGCCATTTAGTCACTACATTCAAAGAGACTCCTACATGGGCCAGAGTTTCTGAGTGGCATGTCCAGCTTTTAAGGGTGTCAAAAGGTACAGTTTTCACCCCTTGGGGGAATAGGAAAGAATGACTTGGTATTATATGGATTGAAGTTTTAGATGTGCACACTGTTTTAAGTCAGTAATTCTGCTTTTAGGAATGTGTTCCACAAATATTTATTCCAGCGCACATCGAAAGGTATGTGAAGTAGTTTGGCTACAGGGACATTTGCATTGCCACCCTGCTGTAATAGGAAGGTATGTGGAATTAGCCCAAATGCCCTTTGGCAGAGGTTGGGGTTAAGTGAAATTTGGGGGATAGGGGGGCTGTTACAGGGAACACAATGTAGCTGTACTAAAGGGCAAGGGAGAGCTATGTGTAAGGCATGCAAGGAACCCACGCAGCCTCAAGGGCACAGTCAGAGCTAATATTTGCTGAGGGTTCAGCGTGTGTCAGGCATGGCACTTTTACATGCATTAGCCCATTTAATCCTTGCAACAGTCCTTATGAAGTAGGGACTAAATACCATCCTCACTTGAAAGTTAAAGCAATTGAGTCTAGAGAAGTTGAGAAACTTGCCCATGGTCACCCAGCTAGAAAGCGGTGGGGCTGGGATTTGAATCCAAGCAATCCAGCTTCATAGTTTATATCCATGCTGCTACTAAAGAGGTAAGCTGCAGAATACTCTAAAGGGAAAGACCCTATTTTGTTTAAAAAAAACAAAACAAAAAGAGACCTCATTAGTGTGTGTGTGCATATGTACATACACGTCTGTATATGTATAGGAAAAGACCTAGGAATATACCTCCCACACTGGTAACAGTGGTAACAATGATTAGTTCTAGAGTGTGAAACTAGGGATGGAGGAAAAGGGAAATAATCTTATATTTTTTATTCTCTCTGTCTGTATTGTTTGAGTTTTTACAAGTCTGCAGTTCAAGGTCCTCTTGGGTACCCTGGTATCCTTGTCCTTGAGTCTGCTCTCTGGAGGTAAGCCCTTTTATGCACCCCAGAAAAGCCACATTTTTTTCCTAAACCAATCTTGTAGGGGCAGACCTGTTGTTTAAGGTGGGCCTTTTGATTAGGTTCTTTCCATGGAGATGTGACCCACCCAATTGTGGGTGGGATCTCATGAATAAGTGGTTTTCATGGAGATGTGTCTCTATCCATACAAGGTAGGTCTTACTCTGCTTACTGGAGTCCTTTAAGAGGGAACCATTTTGGAAAAAGCTCAGAGCCGACATAGACAGAGACATTTGGAGATGCAGAAAGAAAATGACCCACGGAAGCTGTGTGAAACCAGATACCAAAGGACCAGCAGATGCCAGCCACATGTCTTCCCAGCTGACATTCCTTTCCGGATGCCACTGACCATTTTCTGGATGACTTGGTTTAGACATTTTTATGGTCTTGGAGTTGTAAACATATATCTTAATGAACCCCCTTTATGAAAGCCAACTCATTTCTGGTATATTGCATTCCAGCAGCATTAGCAAACTAAAACACAGGTTTTGCATATTTTCTTTCAGACCCTTTTCTGTGTATCTCCAAGGAAATGCTCCTTCTTATATATGGGCAGAGCACCTTAGGCAGGGGTTATGTTTTCCATTTTAAAGTGAGCATGTGAGAGGAAACATGGGTAGAGTGAAAACTACTCCTTGAAAAACCTTACATTATACAGTACAAAGTTAGAGTGGAAAAGAGCACCCTCTCTGCAACTAAGTATCTGCCTTGCCTCTAAGGACTCATGGAGCTGGAAATATACACATCTTTTCAAACAGCAGATTCTTCCACAGTCTGGTTAGCTGCCTGTACCCTGGCAGGCTGGTGGGTCCTAGGCTCACTGAGGGGTCTTCCTTCCTCACCGAGGGAAGGAAGATGCATACCTATCACATGTGCTTCCTGGTAAGCTAGAGGCTGTACTCACCCTTAATGCTTAAACTGCAATATTTCATTCTTTCTTTTTAATTTGCTACCAGCATAGTTGAATTTACATAAGTTAAATATTATTATGATTAAATTCTTACATATAGAGATGAAGTTAAAAAAAATAACTGGGTTAATATCTTCATGGTTGCTTTTCTCACTAATTGTCAGATCTTGGAGCGCTTTCTTGATGCAGCAGCTATATGTAGCACAGTGGTTAGAAGCTATCCAGGTTTGATTCCTAGCCCTGCTACTGAACTAGCTGCATGGTTTTGGGTAGGTAACTTAGCTTCTCTATGCCTCAGTTTTCTTACCTGTAAAATGGAGATAATAACGGAGCTTAACTCTTATGAATGCTATGAATTAATAAATGTAGAGACTTAGAATTATCCCTGGCACACAGTAACTGATAAGTATTTACTATTATCATTTTTACTTCTGTATTAATAATAAAAACTCAAGCAAACAAATGGAACTAATGTGGCCTTGAAATGAACCCTTGTTCTTCCAGGCTCAGGAGCCAGGGAGCATGGGGTAGCTCACCTGGAAAAATGGGAGGAGCAAGCCTCTTCTTCCTGGCGGCCTCAGGGCAAGGGCCAAGAGGAGATGCCTCCAAGTCTGTGTGGGAGCCACATGGGGTGGGAGGGGAGCAGGTTGGCAGGGTGTCACAACCACCTCTAAAGCACATGTGGATTCAGCATCTTGTTCCAACTCTGGGTACAGTCCCACTAACTTCAAGTGAGGCTTTTGAAATGCAAAATTGGAAAAGGATGCTTCCTAGGGTGTGGGAGCAGACATCGGGCCCACCCAGGAGCTGCAGCCACTCTTGTATAGTGGGGATGATGTGACATAGCTGGGCTAGGGGCCTGAAAGTGTGGATGAGGGGGCTCTGTTGTCAGACAGCCCTTTCTGGGGAGACTTAATTAATCAGGGGTACAACCACTGCTCTGGCAGCTGCACTTCCCTTAAGGGACCTCACCAGTTCTGGCCAGGCCCAGGCCTGATGTTAAGTCACATGCACTGCATTTCCATATAGAAACTTTCTGGCAGCTCTCTGGGTTCCATACAAGTCTCCAGGTTTGCTCTCATGGTTACTGCCCAGGACAGCCTGATGGTTAAATACTTAGAACATGTCCCACCACGTGGCTCACTCCTATGGCCAGGCCAAGCCTTCTTTAGGAGAGGATGTCTCATCCACACGGAGTCTGACTTGAAAACTAATCCCAGCTAATTGTCACTAAAACCTGCTAAGATCACATCTGCTGGGCCTGGAGATTAAATCAATATTTGACAATCTTGATTAAATAGAGCCAGGGAATACTTGTAAACAACATCTGTGAAAGCCCCATTCTTTCAATCCTGCCCTTGCTGGGGCCAGGCCAGGAGTGTCCCTGGCTCTGCATGTCCTCACCTGAGGATGGCTTTAAGGTGGGGGTAGGGGAGTAATGGAGCTGGCCTTGAAAGCCATGGCTGGGAAGGCTCCCTGCAGTGGGAGGGAGGTGCAGTGGACACATGTACAGCTGAGCCTTGTTATCCTGGTTGTAGCAACCCAGCTGCCAGCAGTCATTATCCATCATCTTAACTGTCCCCCCACCCCCCCACCCCATGAGGGCTGCCAAGATCCCTGGACAGAGCATTTTATACAAAACACTGAACTTAAGTCTTCTAATTACCCTCAGACTAGGTGCTATTGGAACCTCCATTTTAAAAATGGGGAAATCTAGTTTCATACAGGAGGAGCTGGGATATGAACCCAAGTCTGGCTGACTCCAGGGTCTGCCCTGGGACCACTCAGGGAGCCTCTCCCTATTTTAGAGCACCAGTCTTCAGGAGTGGCGCCAGGAGCCTGGGTTTGAGACCTGCTCTAAGGGTCCAGTTTCCGAAGAACAAATAACAATGGCAGTGCCCTCTTAATGGGCAATGGCCTCAGATTTGGAACTTCTGAACCTACACAGCATTCCCCAGGAGGAGAGCCTTACTGTTCTTCCCATTTTACAGAAGGGAATACTGAGGCTCAGAGTGGCAGACTGTCTATTCAAGATTACCCTGTGAGGTAAAACGCAGAGGTGAGACTCAAACCCGGGTGGGTTGAATCCATGCCATCATAACCAGTGTCATTTCTAAAAAGGAGGGATAGAGATGTGAATATAATAGGCATTCCCTCCATTCTTGGTGATTTAAAGGAAGAAATTAGGCTCGTGCTCTGGAGTCAGATTGCCTGGGATCAAATCCTAGCTCCAAACCTGTTCCAGAGATGATAAAGTGCTCCTTTGCAGGACGGGACTACTGGAGGATCCAATCAGACCTATGTAAGGCACTTCCCACAATAAGCGGCCAATAATAAGCACCTAATAAATCCTTATTCAAGATGAAAAACTATCAATAAAAATAACAGCCACTGTACTCACAGAGCACTCATGGGGGTGGGGGCTGGTGGGGAGTGGTGGTCAGACCCCCAAATGCCTTCAGGAACACTGTTAATTATTCTATCGCGAGCATTCAAAACAGTGCCTAGATCAATGTGAGTACTCCATAGGTATTTTCAGAATCCCTGACCCAGGCAGCCAGCCAACAGATAACCAACTAGCCACCCGACCAGATAACCACTCTACCAGATTACCAACCAATCAGAAAACCAACTAACTACACAATCAACCAAGCAACTATTCAGCTAACAAGCCCATTAGCCGGCAAATTGGTTCCAATTATGTCCCTACCTTGTCTTTCTACATCTCTATTCCCGTCTTTCTGCATTTCTATCCCACGTTCTTTACCTCCTCGAACCCCCTGTCTCTCTCTCTGTCTCTTCCACACGTGCACACACAGATGGCCACAGCCACATTTTGGGCCTCTGAGTCACAATCCCAGATCACTGTCTGGTCCCTGTGTTAACCTCCTCTCAGATTCCCAGCCCAAACACCTGAGGGAGGGAGAGAAGCTAAAGAACTGGTCAAGATTATTTAAAAAACAGACAAAATTGAGAGGCAGAGTCACTAACATGGGTGGCACTGTTCAGGTTCCTACTTTCCCCAAATTCTAGGCAGGATACATGACTGCCTGGTCCAGGTTCATCCCTACCCTAAAGCAAAATGCTACAAGGAAATTAATTCACTGCTTTAATCAGAGAACAAATTCAGAATCCCCCAAAAGAAGGAATTCAGAAAAATGGTATACTCTTTCACATTCAAAAAAATTCCAAAGCTACAATTTTCTATCTATTTATATCCCTGTAAGTCAATGCAGAGTAAAGATCTGGAAAACTGACCTCCAGCTGCTGGCAGGGTTACCCCAGGGAGGGGAGTGAGAGTGCATGTGTGTGCTTGCCTCTTCTACCTCAACACTAAAGCTCCCAAACATCCTAGATTCACTAACTTCCATGTTGGCCAAACTACAGATTGGCTGTACTATTATTTACTTAAGATGGTCCTGTTTAAATCAATCAACTCACTTATTAGAGCCATATATATTGATGTTGAATTTTTTTCCTCATATACATTAAACAAAATGCAGATATATAAACATTTGTAAAGCGTGACAGTATACCAAGTGACAGTGAACTTTAGTGCCAGAAATAGCTGACATTAAAATCAGGATGCATCTCTCATAAGTGATGTTGAGTGAAAAAAAAACAAAACAGAACATATATAGTTTATGATTCCATTTCCATAAAGTTCAAAAAGAGGTAAAAATGAACTATGTCATTAGAGATGCTCACATGCATGATGAAATTATTGGAAAATCAAGGAAGTGGTAACCATCAAAGCCCAGAGAGTAATGGCCAATGGGGGCGGGAAAGGGTTATGGTGTGTGTGTGGCGGGGAGCACACACTAGCCCAGGCCACCAGGAGATCAAGGTGGTGGGCACAGAACTCTCAGCCAGTCTCTTCCAGGGCAACAGATTTTTTTTTTTTTTTTTTTTTTTTAATGTTTACCGTTTGTGGACCCTTTCTAGAGGCAATCTGGCAATAGCTTTTAAAAATGTTCTTGACCCTCTGACCTAATAATGCTACTTTTTGGGAATTGATCCCAAAGAAATAATGAAAGATAAAGAAAAAAAATTCATGGCTATAAAAAAAGAACCAACCATGCAACCAACAACTGGAGCATAGTTAAATCATTGCATGTCCTCATTAAAACTTTACATGTATATGTGGATGCAATCAGAAAACAGTCTGGAAAGAAATACTTTAAAATGTTAATAGCAGTTATCTCTTGGTGCTGGGTCTATCAGTGGTTTTTGAAATTTGTTCACTACATTCTACTATACTTTTTCAAATTAACTTCAATTAACGCATTTTAAAAGCAGAAAAAAAGAACCAAAATGTTTTCATTCACTTATTTCCACTCAGAAGATGAATATTTCTTGAGATATTACCATGTGATAAAGCAGGGAGCAAGGCAGAACTCCTTGTAGGCCTTTGTGACTAGAGGGGGAGACAGATACCAATTAAATGCACTTACCAAGTATACCTATCAGTATAAACTGAGATAAGGTAAGGATAACTTGAGAAAGGAAAGGAATAGGGTGTTTTAGAGTGAGTGGTCAAAAAAGGCTTCTCGGTAGGGGTGGTGTTTAACCTAAGTCCCAAGGAGGCAAAGCTGGCCAAGGAAAGGAGTGGTGGTGGGTGAGGGGCTGGATGAACAGCAAAGATGCCAGAGTGTTTAAGAATCTGGGGAATGTATTTCCATTGCAGGTTTAGGAGGGCAGTGGCCTCCTAGGGAGACTGGGGTAGCTATCCATGTGAGGGGCGAGAAAAGCCTGGCTCAGAATAGGGACAGACCTGATGCAAAGAAGGGGACAGATTGGAGAAGATTTGGCCATTTCCTCACATCAAGAGGCACTCCAAGGCATTCAATCCTAAACTGAGTATCTGGTGGGTACCAGGTGCTGTGCCAGATGCTGGCTACAGAGACACGGGTCATTACTAATGCTCTTTGCCCTGACATTGTTCAGACCAGATGAATAAATGAGTCGCTTCGGGGCAGTAAGTCTGGGCTCAAACAGGTGGCTGCCAGTAGAAAATCTGACAATTTTCCAAACAAAAGCCAGCCCTAGCAATCCTATGAAAAATACAATGTGTTTTAAAGTTCTTCCATCCAGGTTTTCACTGATTCTCCCAAGCACACCTCAGAAGACCCTAAGGCAGGGAGCAGCATATTTCCAACGCGCAAATGAGCAAACTGAGGCATGAAGTGGTGGAGTCTCTCAACCAGAACCAGAAGCTGGGCCCCAGGTTTGAGAATACTACCTTCCACTAAGGGCTGCTTAAGCACTGGGCACTATGCTGAATGCTTTACGCTTATGGCTGCACAGACTCTACTGCCAGTTGTCCAATCCAAATCCACTCTCTTCTTCCTTGAAAGAAGCCCATATTTGTTTGGGGCACCATCCAAAAGCTTACTTTTCCATGTTCCCTTGCAACTATGGCTATGTGCCCCATTCTGGCCAATGACAGATAAGTGGAAATCTGTTGGGGTGGGGGGAAGGAAAGAGCCTTCTGGCAAAGTCACTGTTTTCCAAATAAAAATGGGTAGTCTTAGCTGGCACACCCCTTCCAACCTTCCCCTTCTTCCTACAACATGGATGCCATATCCAGAGGTGTAGCAACCATTTTGTGATCATGAGGCTGAAAAGTCACATGCTGAGAAAGGCAGTACCAGGAGCCAGACAGCCCATTCCCTCAAGCAACAGTCCCTGTCCAATCTGCCTACATTCCATCTCCTTCCTATATGCAAAAGATAAACGGCTGCTTCATTTAAGCCACTGTATGCTGGTTTTCTGTTACATGAAGCAGAGTGCAATCTTGACTGAGAGAGGCCCTACTCCATCCTCATGTTACAGATTAGGAAACTGAAGCTCAGGGGGGAGGTCACTAGCCCAAGGTCACACAGATCCAAGAAGAGATCAAGCTGGAATGTGAGCCTATACTCCTAATCACTTCACAGTAGCTCCTCGAACACCATCACAAATACTGGCTTTGGAGAAACCCTGGTGTCAATTCACTTCTCCATTTAGTAGTTTACTTGTTCGTCTCTCCCACTAGAGGTATGAGCTCCACAGGATGTGGACTCTTCCTTGCTGACTCCCTGTCCCCTGGAACAGTGCTGGACTCATGGCAGTTGGAGGCAAAAATACACAGCAGCTGAATGAACAATAACTGCAGGGGAGGGTTGCATGATTCCTCTGAACCCATTTTTGCCTCTAGAAAATGAGAACAACATCTACTTCACAGGATGCCGTGTGGGTTAATTGAGGAATGAATATACAGCACAGGGCATGGTGTCCAGCAGGCACCTAACAAGTGGTTCCATTATTACCATCCCTGAGGTTGTAGATATCTTCATGTAAAGGACCTCACCTCATGACCAAAAAAGGTTTATTTTGACTTATATTCAAAGATGATTTCTCTACACATTCTAGCTATAATTCACAGGCCAAACATATGTCAGGACTCCCAACCAACTCAATTGTTCTACAGTCAGAGCTGCCTCCCTGCCACCCAGTCTTTGCCTCATGGTCTGACTACTGTTAACTGCTATGCACTTTGCACTCCAAATCCATCCCTCCCCATCCTTAGGTCCAGTTTCCAACCCACCTCCTTGGAGGTACCATCCGCTATGGCCCTCCTTGTCTGGACCATTCTCTGGACATCCACCCATCTTCTGCCCTATGCCAGTCCCTGATACAGTGTCTGGAAAGGCTGTCTACCTGGCATTCCTACTGGGTGCTTCATAGAGATACATTAGCTCCTAAAAAAAAGACCAGTACCCAGAGGACAGGCACCACCTCTACTCTCCCTGGGATTGCCTGGCACACCACAGTGATAGGCTAGTAACACCTGATGAGTGGAAAAATGAATCAAAATATGGGGCCTACTATGGGCCAGGCAATGTCCTAAGCACTTTGCATGAACTCCTTTGATCTGTACCAAAATCTGATGAGAAAGATCCTCTTATCACCCCTATTTTATGCCTGAGGAAATCAAAGCACAAATGAAGGAACTTGCCCAAGGTTAAGTGGCAAACCTGGGTTTAATTCTGCAATCTGACTCCAGAGACTGCGCTCCTCACTTCTAGTCTCTCCTGCCTTGCTGCCTGAATCCATGTATGAACTCTCAAAACATGAGGGAGATGTCTAGGGCCAGACTTGAATGAAAGGCATAACTCACTTCCTGAGCCATTTTTTTTTTTTGCATGGGCATCGAACCCAGGTCTGTGGTATGGCAGGCAAGAACTGAGCCTTTTTTTTTTTTTTTTTACATGGGCAGGCACCGGGAATCGAACCTGGGTCCTCAGGCATGGCAGGCGAGCATTCTTGCCTGCTGAGCCACCGTGGCCCACCCATTTTTATTGGCCTTCCTACAGCATTCCAGTCTCTTTTGCTTGCCTCTGAATATCAAGATTGAAAAAGCCAGACACTCATTTTCCTATAGTGAAGAATAGCCATGCAAACCAAAACTGGCCAGTGAGATATACAGAACTCTGCTAAAAGTCAGGGAAAGCTTCTGAGAAGCTTCCTAATAAAACAGATGTACCTACAGCCCTGGCTGGCCCCATATTTCCTGCTCCTCAGTTGTGAGAGGATGTGACACATGGAACTGCAGCAACCATATTTCAACTATGAAGAAGGGCCAAGAAAATCTCACAGACATGGACTTGGGGCCTGACACGTGAAGTTGGTAATCAATCTTGGAACTGCCTTACTTCTTGACTTCTAGCTAAATGACACTGAGACAAATGTACCCATGGGTTAAGCCACTGTGAGTTGGATTTTCTGTTACTCATATTCAAAACTGAGATATAAAATAGTTAGAAATCAAAATGGCAGAGGCAATAAGCAATCAGAATAGACGGCAGTTGGTGAATTTCAGCCTTGCTAATCTAGATATTCAACTGTGAGTTCCTTATAGGCTGGGATCAATATTTGTCTATCCACTGCTGTTTCCCAGCAGGTAAGTATGTACCTAATAGAGGTGGGCATGAAATTTCAATGGTCATATAATGGCCCACTTAGCAGAGGACCTGGTGTGATGAAAGGGACACCTGGAAGCTGTTATCATCATCATCCTCTTTTAACCATTCTGCTTCCTTACCTGTCAGACTGCTACCATTATGTGTGTCTATCTTATTGAGGCTCTAATAAGATTTTTGAAAAGGAACAATACAAAGTGTTGTGCAATCAAATGTTATCTTTGACTCAGTAGCAATTAAGAGCATAAACTCTGAACTTAGGCTGCATGGCTCTGAAACCTGACTCTGTTGTGTGACCTTGGACTAGTCACTTAAAAATCTCCATGTCTCAATTTTTTGTTATTTTGTGGAATTATCAAAAGTACCCCTCCCCCCCATAGGCTGTTGTGAGAATTAAATGAGTTACTGTGTATAAAGATTCTGGAACAAAATCTGGCAAGGTGAACAACCATGACCCTTTAGCTGCTACTACTATTATTATCACTCCTTCTGTTTTTATTATTAGATGTGGAGTCTATCTGGACTCCTGGTGCTGCCACTTCCTAGATGTGTGACCTTGGGTAAGTTACTTAACTTTCTACCTTTCTCCTCTATGAGACGGGGCTAATAGTAGCACTACCTCATAGAACACTTACAAGCATTAAATAAATGAATACAGGTAAAGTGTAAAGTATGTGAAGCAAGGCCTGCTTTCCAAGAAGAGCCCAGTTAATATTACCAAGCATCAACACTTTTGTCTAGTGATTCTTCTTGTATAACTAACCTATATTTTTACTAACTCTCTATTGAATTCCTTGGTTTGCATATTTGGCACCACCCTGCTCCCACAGGCACCAGTTCCCCCACCCTCCAACTTAAGCCACCAAGTCCCAGAGGGTGCACACTATACCTCCCAACCTCCACAGGCTCAACGCCCAGCTGAGCAGGTAGCTGCCCTCTACATGCCAGTTTACTTTGCTTGGCAGGATGAAGTTCCTCCAGTTCTCTCCTGGTCTGGGATACTGGGATAAACAGGGGCCCCAAGAGAACATGCCAGTAAACAGAACTCTCTAGTCAAACAGAGCTGCTCTGCCTGGTGGCACAGAGTGTCCCTAGGACACTTGGACACTTAGTTCAGGCCATGACTCAATGTTACAACAAGGAACAAAAGGAAGTCTGCTCTGAAGGTGGGCTTGGAGAAGATTTTGGAGTGGATTCCTCTAGCAAAGGAGGAACTTGTAATCAAACAGTCCTAGGCGTTTCAAGGAGGTCTGTCCCTGGGAGCAGTGACCAGAGCTGCCTCAGGTTTCCCAAGCCACCGGGAAGCACAATGTCAGGGTGGTGTTTATTGCTAGGTGATGTGCCCCTGACCAGGCCATTTTCCCATCTATAAAATGGGGGTGAAGTTTCCTGTTATTTTGATCCACTGCCTGTCCTCTTCCTGACCTACTCTGAAGCTTTGGGGGCAGGGGCAGAAGCCTGGAAGGTAAAGGAGGGGAGGGGCCCCATAGCTCTCTTGCCCTCAGTCGTGGACAGTGCCTCAGACAGGGGATGCTTTTCTTCCTGTCCTGTCAGACAGACTCTCCCAATGCTCCCCAGGAGCTAATACCTACCCCCACCCCCAACCCCCCACCACGGCCTTGTTCAGTCCAGAACACCTCCCTGCCCTGTCTGGCTTCTTGATTACTCTATCACTCATCACTCATTCAACCCAGTCCTCAGTTTTGAACATCCTCAGACAGAAAGACCTAGAGTAGATTCTGCTTTCCTGACAGATCCTCTACTGCACCTATATCTTAGGGGTACCTGAGAATCAATGGAGAAGATGCACCTCGAAAAGTGAGAAGTATCACACAAACTAAGGATTCTTCCATGGAAATGTCCTCCTGTCTTCCATAACATATAGGCACATGGTGGGTGTGGAATTTAAACCAACTCCATAAATGAAAAGATACATTTGAGATCTGCTTCAAAATAGTTCAAAGGGTTCCATGTGCTCTTCTTTATGACTCAATAAATGTTTGAAATTTTTCATGAATAAAACAAAACAAATGAACAGATAAGAGAAAACAAGTCCCTATTCTGTTAGTAAGGGTACAAGCTCGTAGAACCATGAGGGCAATGTGTAAATATATTAAACAGTACATATCTATGAACCCAGTGATTCTAACACCCACAGAAGCAAAGGCCCAAGACTGCAAAGTTGTCTGGACAGACTAGCCCTGTAGCATAAGAAAAGAAATGGAACACAACCTAATAGTCCCCTCATTAATGAACTGGTTAAATAAATTTTGATGCATCCATACAATACCACCCAAAATAATCACTAAAAAGAATTTGCACACATCTAATTACTGACAGGGGAAAACACCCAAGAGACATTGATAAATACAATCTGTGGAGAAAGACAATAATAATAATATCTGCAAACATCAATACAGCATTTACCATATGCTGGGTACTACTCTAGGAATTTTACATGTATGTTACATTTTATATTCTATATTCATAGAACCCTATAAGGTAGATACAGTAACTGTCTCCATTTTACAGTTGAGGAAACTCAGGCATAGAATTGCAAAAAAATAAAAAATAAAAATAAATTGTTAAGTGGGATCCAGGATCTGAACCTAAGCTTTCTGACACGAGAGTCCATGCCCAACACAACATAGTTGACACAGGAGATTATTTGTAATGGTTATTTTGCCTCCAGAAAGTGGGATTGAGGCTAAGGGGCAGGGAAAGGAGGAGGGAGGCTTTCATTTTTATTTCATGGTACCTTTATAATTGCTTTCATAAACAAATATAGGAGAAAGAAGTATATCCGAACCAGATTTATTTTCTTATGTTTCACTATGTTAGTGTCCAGGGTGCCCAAGGAGGCAGTAGAGAGAAGCCAGAAATGCCTCCACAGGCAGACATTCTAATGTGAACTAGAATGAAACAGAGAGGATGAAATATTGTAACTTTTAGAAGTTTTAAAACACAATAATAATGATGATAGTGATGATAATTGCTAATTCTTACATATCATATATGTGCTAGGCACTGTTCTAAGAGCTTTCCATATGGTAATTCATTAAATCCTCAAAATATTTCATAAAATGGATACTATCGTATGAAACAGATAATAATACTTAAGGAAACACTGAGCCCATAGAGATTAAGTATAATGCCAAGTTAAAAGTTGGGAAGGCCAGGATTCAAACCCGGGACACCTGGTTCCAGATTTTGCTCTCCATTGACTGTGTATTCCTGCCCCACTGCATCACTGAAGGGCCATTCATAGAAAGAGCAGCCTGAATCAAGGTAACAGGAGGAAGCGGAGGCACTCAGACTAGTAATCAGAGCATTAAACCCCCCTAAAACACCACTTTACACCCACCAGATTGGTACAAATTAGGAAGCAGGATAACAGCAAGTGATGGCAAGCAAATGGGGAAGCTGGACCCTCCTGTACCCTAGGCGGAGTGGCCAGAGCATCCTGGAGAGTAACCCGGCCATCCCTGGGAAAAGAAGGGATGCCTGTCTCCCACCACAATGTGACCCCTAGGTATAAACCACAGGTCCAGAGGATATAGGTATGTGGGTGGCTCACTGAAGCACCGCTGGCAGTGGTGTGGAGCATCTTGTGTGCCCATCAGCAGGGGATTAGAAATGTGAGGTGTGGTGGACACACACCATGTAGGACCACTCAGCAGTTGGATACCACACATTGGAGGCATAAGAAGCAACATGGCTAGATCTCAAAAACATGCTATTTGGTGAAAACAGGAAGAAATGAGATATGGAGCCCAAAACCATTTCTGTAAGCTGACTCTTCACCCATACCTCAAAATATATTTTACAAGGATATTTACATAGCTACAGACATACCACAAATGCTTCAGAGTGCAGGAGAATGGAAGGAGGAATAGAAAATGAAGAAAAAAAAAAAAAACCCAAACCTACTCAGTGACAAGGGAGGTGACACATGTTTCTGCCAACAGACAACAAGTCGCACTTCCTGTGGAATAATGTGAGGATAAAAGAGGCAGAAGGCAAAAACTGGACACTAGTCACTAAATTTCTGCAGAAGAAAACCACACTTTGTTCTCAATGCCACTCAATCTGTTTGGCCTGACAGAATTTGTTAAATCAGTGAGCCCTGGTGGGGGACTGAGCTTGGAGGTGATTCCTCCCTGGAACAGATACTTGATTGCCTACTCAAATCCCTCCCTCTCTTCCTCAAAGAACCCCAATTGTGTCAGGGACTCAACTACCCCATTCCCAGCTCCTACAAGATAGACTCCAATTGGTCTAAGGCAATCAGGGCATGGTATCCCTCTTGTGATTCTGAGTGGCTTGAGGACAGGTCATATGACCTAAGCTGGACCAGACTAAAGGGAAGTATTTAAACTTCATAAGGGTTAGGGGAGGAGTCTTTGCTATCTTTGCATCATGATGCCTGTGGACAAGAAAGTAAATGGCCCTGATTGGCACTGGCAGCCATCTTTGGACCAAGAGGCAAATAAAATTTCAATGAAGCTAACTCTGAAAACCCAAGTCCTTGAGGGCAGACATGTTCATCTACTGATCTTATCCCATTTTATGCCCACCCACTTTAGGATTTCCAGGACATATTAAATGTCTTTACTGTTAGGCCAGATGGTACCAGATGCTTGCACCTAAAAGTATCCTAACTGAAACTCATAAATCAATCAGCCATTTTTTGATTATTAAACAAGGGGAAATCTCTGCAAGAGGGAAATGTGGCACCAGAGATATAAACAGGAAAGGCCAATTAATCCCAATGTATGGAGAACTTTTACAGGTGTTAAGATGCACATCCCCTGGCCTATCCAGATGGCATGACCCATGTTGCCACAGGGGCAGCACACCTTAGGCATGGAATATTCCATTTCTCTCATTCTTTACAACAGCTAAGCATAGTCATTTTCTTATGTCTTATTTATCCTCATAATGTGGGGTTAAATCTTAGCTGG
Source organism: Myrmecophaga tridactyla (assembly GCA_004026745.1). Lineage (NCBI taxonomy): Eukaryota > Metazoa > Chordata > Mammalia > Pilosa > Myrmecophagidae > Myrmecophaga > Myrmecophaga tridactyla. Next base: position 64,991 of record PVIY010010418.1, read on the forward strand.
TTGGACCTGAGAAAAAGAGACAGGACAGGAAAGCCTAGCCTGGCTCTCCTGTGGCTGTTCTGTTCCTGAATCACGGGTTGGGCTTTGCGGTCTGTGCCATCCAAAGGTCTGATACAAAAGACACACAGCTCAAGGACCTCAGCCAGGAGACCACACCAGCTACGGGGCATCATCACTTGTTGGAAGAAAGAAAAAGGCTCAAGTGAGGCAGAGTGCAAGGCAAAGGTACCTGCACTCTGGAGTCTGCCTGCCTTGGTTTAAACACTGGTCTGCCTATTACCTGCCCTGCGGCTCTGGACAAATGGTTTAATTTGAGTTGCCTCATTTACAAAATAGGAACAAAAGTACCTATCTCACAGAATTGTTGTGAGGCTAAAATGAATTAACATGTAAAGTGCTTAGCACAGAGCCTGGCACATAGTAAATCCTTGAAGTGAGCTATCTTATCTGTCATTATTTGATGGTGTATGTGTGTTTAATTACTGAAGTATAAATACATACAGTAGAATGTACCTGCTTTAAGTGCACAGTTTGGTGAATTTTGACATGTGTAACCCAGATACCAAAGGTACAGAGGACATATGTTGGTCAGTATCATATAACCAAGGCTTCATATCTCATAGAAGATACAGAGCCTGACTTAGGATGTGGATTTACTACTGAGTGCCTGGCTCCCTCCCCAAAACTGCTCTTTTTTCCTGAGTTCTCAACTTCAGGGAAGGGTCCTTGAGACACACCTGATTCGGGGGTCTTGTGGTGACCCAGCGTTGATTATAAAGCTCTTTCCACACAATTCATGAGGCTGGATCCAGGGCACCTTTCCCACACACAAAGCCCCTTTTCGGTCCTCTAAAGTGCGTGGTCAAACATGCCCCGCTCATCTCCTAGGCCTCTCCTGAGCCCTACCCCCAACTCCCCTTTTCTCTTTCCTCTAGCCTCAATGGCAATTTTTTTTTTTTTGTATGTGTATGGTAGGGGTCACATTTCATTCTTTTTCCATGTGCCTATCTTGTACTGCAGCACCATCTGTTGATTTTTTTTTTTTTTAGGGGAGGGGTGGGGTGAAGTACATGGGCTGGGAATTGAACCCAGGTCTCCTGTATGGCAACAAGAATTCTACCACTGAACTACCTTTGCTCCCTCAATGGCTACTTTTTTTTCAAATTGAAAATTTTACTCAGATAATTGGAGATTCATATGCAGTCTTAAGGTATAATACAGAGTGAGCCTATGTAACCTTGTTTGTCCCCACTGGTACTGCTCTGAAAAACTATTGTGTAATACTGCAAGCAGGATACTGACATTGATACAATCCACCAATCTTATTCAGAGTTCCCCACTTCTACCTGTACTTGTGTATGCATGTGTATTTAGTTCTACATACATTCAATCACATACGTGTGCTTGTGTATCCACCATGACAGTCAAGATGTGAACCTCAAGGACCCCTCAGGTTGTCTTTTATAACCACATCCAGCTCCTTCCCATCCTGGTCCCCAACCCTTGGCAATCACTTACATGGTTCTTCATTTCTGAAATTTTGCCCTTTAAAAAATGTTATCTAAATGGAATTATACGAGAGGAGCCAAGATGGCGGCTTAGCAAGGTGTGGGATTTAGTTCATCCTCCAGAACAGCTACTAAATAACCAGGAACAGTACAGAACAGCTCCTGGGGCCACATCAGTGACCAGACACACAGCATACCCCAGTCTGGACCAGCTGGACCGGCTGCGAAGCCCCCCAGAACAGTGAGTTCCCCAAGCCGTGGAGGTCGGTGCCCCTCCCCCACAGGCTGCTTCCTAGAGGGGAAAGGAAAGACTTTACCAGGAGCAGGGACTGACTGCAACTAAGCTTCAAGTGTTGAATTAATTCACAAATTCTGACTACTAAAATAGGCCCCCAGCACAGGTGAACCTGGTCAAAGCAGGTGTCGTTGATTTTTGCCCCAGTGCTATGGCTGCTGGGCTGACAGAAAAAGAAAAAAAAAAAGAAACAGAGGTTTTGGTGGCTGTGCCTCTACGGAGGCTTGGTTGCCTTTGGATACAGCAGCACGGCTTTTCAGGCTGCAATTGTCCCAGGCATAGGTAGAAATAAGCTTCTTTGAGAGCTTGTCTGGAGCCTGTGCCTTCCTCAGGGGAAGGGTGAGGACCGACTCAGGTGGAATCTCTCCCTCAAGGAATTCAGACCCCAGGGCTTGGAAATTTGAAGCCATTAATGCCCCTCTCCTCTGTCTCAATCATGCCTTGAACAGGGACAGTCTGCCAAAGTTAAAGGTACTGCATCATCTTATGCTAGTGGGACCTGCAGGCAGACAAGTGCCACATACTGGGCAAGATAAAAAAGAGTCCAGAGACTTCACAGGAAAGTCTTTCAACCTGCTGGGTTTCACCCTCAGGGAAAACTGATGCAGGTGACTCTTTCCTCCTGACAGGAGGCCAGTATGGTCTGGGAAAATCCGGCTTGGGTCTATAATACCTAAGTAGACTCTCCTAAGGGTGGGAGGGAAAAGGTACCATACAGGCAGGGCAAGAAACAAGAACTGAAAAATTCTCCTCTGTTAAATAAAACGTAAGTTAGTGGTCCAGAAAAAGCTGAACTGAATGTCAAAAAACAGACAGACAACAAATTCATCCAGCAAGAAAACCCTAGGTAAAAGAAGTGAAAGCAATCTCCAGAATAAACTAATTAAGATAATTAAATGCCAAGATGCCAGCAAAAAATAACGAATCAAACTAGGAAAATTGAAGATATGGTCCAGTCAAAGGAACAAACCAACAATTCAAATGAGATACAGGAGTTGAAACAATTAATTCAGAATGTATGAACAGATATGGAAAACCTCATAAAAAATCAAATCAATGAATTGAGGAAGGATATAAAGAAGGCAAGGAATGAACAAAAAGAAGAAATAGAAAGTCTGAAAAAACAAATTGCAGAACTTATGGGCATGAAAGGTACAGTAGAAGAAATGAACAAAACAATGGAAACCTACAATGTTAGACTTTGAGAGGCAGAAGATAGGATTAGTGAACTGGAGGACAGAACATCTGAAATCTGACAAGCAAAAGAAAATATAGGGAAAAAAAAGGAAAAATATGAGCAGGGACTCAGGGAATTGAATGACAATATGAAGCACACGAATATATGTGTTGTGGGTGTCCCAGAAGGAGAAGAGAGGGAAAAAGAAGAGGAAAAACTAATGGAGGAAATTATCACTAAAAATTTCCCAACTCTTTTTTTTTTATAAACTTTTTTTATTAATTAAAAAACTTAACAAAAGAACATTAAGATATCATTCCATTCTACATATACAATCAGTAATTCTTAATATTATCACATAGTTGCATATTCATCACTTCTTAGAACATTTGCATCGATTTAGAAAAAGAAAAAGACATCAGAAAAAGAAATAAAACGATAATAGAGAAAAAAATATTATACATACCATACCCCTTACCCCTTGCTTTCATTTATCACTAGCATTTCAAACTAAATTTATTTTAACATTTGTTCCCCCTATTATTTATTTTTAGTCCATATGTTCTACTCTTCTGTTGATATAGTAGCTAAAAGGAGCATCAGACACAAGGTTTTCACATTCACAGAGTCTCATTGTGAAAGCTATATCATTGTTCAATCATCATCAAGAAACATGGCTACTGGAACACAGCTCTACATTTTCAGGCAGTTCCCTCCAGCCTCTCTGCTACATCTTGAACAACAA
>PVIY010010419.1:0-32600 GCA_004026745.1 Myrmecophaga tridactyla
AGTAATGATGTAGGTTTTTTTTTTTTTTTTTGGCATGGGCAGGCTCCAGGAATCAAACCCAGGTCTCTGGCATGGCAGGAGAGAATTCTGCCATTGAGCCACCGTTGCACTGCTCAGTAATGATGTAGTTTTATCAATGGGAAATTTAATATTAATAAGTGATTTCATAAATACTGTGAATGGTGCCTCCTGGAGTTGTGTGTACACTAATGTGGCTGTGTGTAGGGACCATGTTAACCTGCATTCAAATAAATGGAGCAAAATTACCCCTAAGTCGGTACAATATACGATAAGCCATGTAAGTCAGTGATATCAAGAACAGCCAATACTTACTGAGTGATTAACTTGTTTTAAGTACTTTAAAGAAAACTGTTTCAATTACTTGATCAGTAGAAACCAGCAGTGAATTTCATAGCAATTTGCCTTGCTGCTTTTTTCCTCGCTAATAAGGATAATAACATAAGCTTATACTTTTAAAAAAGGGAAAATTCATCAAAAGCCACTACAAGTATGGGGAGATAGCAAAGAAGAAAAACATCTCTAAACAGTAAAAGCACTAACATCACATAGTTTTAATGCCCAGGACAATTTCTGGATAAAAATTTTAATAATGAAGCATATCTTCAAAACCCCATAAATTCTTCTTCTTTTTTTTTTTTAAGTAAAAATCAAATTCCTGTGTTAGCTGACCAAGATGCAGGGACTTACTTTCTCTGACAAAACCAGAGCTTCCTTTCGTACCTTACAATATGAAGCATTCAGTGCATTTGCTGTGTTTCTACGTACATTGCTTGTTTAAAATAATTTATTTCTCACTGTAAGCTTACATGGTGAGTACTCTTATTTCTTCATTTCATATAACCTAAAACTGAGACACAGATGTTAAGTCACTTTGCTAGAGTCACACAGCCAAGGCATAGAATGTTCAGCAATAGAATCTATGCAGTTTGATGGCTGAGCCCGCACTCTTGATCTCTGTCTCTTTCCTATGCCTCATTCCTTCATCACCATACTATTTGCATCTAAAACATATGGGCTTAATATGTAATTCACCCACAATTACACCTGCATTTCTTCAAAAGTGTGCTCTGTCTTAACCCATGGGAATAATAAAAGGTGACATCCAGATACGGACCAACTAGTAGAGGAGGTGTTTTTATTCATCAGTTCTTTTAGTCCAAATTATTAATAGGCAGGTATTTTTCCTAATCACTAATTCAATAAATATGTACTAAGCACTTCTTCTATGCTAGACATAAATTGACCTTAAGAGCTCAGATAGTAGACAATAGCATTCCTGGACAAAAGTTTCAAAATGTGAATAATTTCCAGAGTAGTAATATTCCTTAATGCTCTTTTGGTAATGAAAAAGGAGAGTGTTTTGGTTTGTTAAAGCTGCTGAAATGCAATATACCAGAAATGGAATGGCTTTTATAAAAGGGGAATTTAATAAGTTACAACTTCACAGTTCTAAGGCCATAAAGATGTCCAAATTAAGGCACCATCAAGAGGTTACCTTCACTCAAGAAGGTCTGATGCCGTCTGGAGCACCTCTGTCAGCTGGGTAGTCATGTGGCATTGGTTCCTTGCTCCTGGGCTCCATTGCTTTCAGCCTCTGTTTCCTATGGGAGTTCCGCACTTGGCTTCTCTGGGGCTGGGTTTCATCTCTTGGCTTCCCTTGGCTCTCTCCAGATTCTGGCTTGCTTAGCATCTCATGGAAAGATATATGATGATGTCTGCTGGACTCTGCATTTCCAAATGTATGGGTCTGTTCAGCTCCGAAGCAACTGTGCTCCAAGTGTCTGCATCTAAGGTTTCTCCAAAATGTAATCAAGACCCACCCTGAATGGGTGGAGCCACATCTCCATCTAACCAAAATGTCACACCCACAATTGGGTGTGCCAGATCTCTGGGAAATAATCCAATAAAAATGATTGATCCCACCCTACAATATTAAGTCAGGATTAAAGAACATGGGTTTTCTGGGGTACACAATGGTTTCAAACCAGCACAGAGAGTATGCTACTGCTGTACTGGATACTACTCATTTTGGCCCCTTAAGAAATGTGTTCAGCCAATCCCATTGTCCCGCTGATTAGAATTCCAAATCACCAAGGCTGTAATACAAATGTACTACGCCTTAGAATAGAATATGAAATAAAAAGGTGAAAGTACTTTCTACTTCTATTCTTATCTGCATTCGTTTTCTACTGCTGCTGTGACAAACTTAGTGGTTTAAATCTGCACGGAATTATTGGCTTGCAATTCTTTAAGTCAGAAATCTGAAATGGGTTTCACTGGGCTAAAACAGAGGTGCCAGCATGACTGTGTTCCTTCCAGAGGTTTTAGGGGAAATGCATTCCCTTGCCTTTTCCAGCTTTTAGAGGCAGCCTCTATTCTTGGCTCATGGTCTTTTTTCCATCTTGAGCAGCATAGGCTCTTCAAATTTCACTCTGACTCTGACCCTCTTGCCTCCCTCTTTTGACATTTTTTTCAGTATGTTTCATGACATTATTTTCATTTCATTTTTCTATTACATTAGGCTCATCCTGATAATCCAGAATAATCTCGCTATCTCAAGATCCTTAATACAGTTTTTGCCATGTAAAGTAATACAGTCAAAGCTTCAGGCAATTAGAATGTGGAAACCTGGGGGACCATTATTCAGCTTACCCCATCATGTGAAAATTTGCTTACACTTAGGCATCCATTAAATTTATCTATACTGGAAATGCAATACCCATACAATTACACATTTAAAAGCCAGGATATGTGATATTTACTGAAAATTAAATTACTTTTCTAACTGCCCCAAAACTGTCTCGGTAGGAAAGAACATTCTGAAAAAAATATTCTTAATTAGCACAAAAATGAAATGACTTCACTAGAAGATCAAATAACAGATTTTTGCATAGCCTCTCTCTCTCTCTTAGCCTCCTTCTCATCCCTTGTCCTTCCTTCTCTTTCATGCACATGCATATACACATACAAGCAGTTAAGTCCTCTCTACTTCTAAGTAACAGCAAATGCACAATGATAAAGAAAGTATGTAGTTCAGAAAATATATTTTTGCTTGGTCTTAAATAGAAAGTGCTCACACAAGAAGAAAGCTATTTAAAGTGTCCAGGGGATTGCTTGAGGGATGTGAAACATCCTTCCTGGGAGAAATAATTCTCAGGGTTTAAGCTAAATTTATGGACAGAATTTGATGGGTTGGCTCACTCCCCTGTTGCCTCTGGGGCACGATGCAATGCGTTGAACCTGGCAGATGAGTCAGAAGGCAGGGATTCACAAGGAACTTGTTTCTGAGGGAAATAAAACTCCCTCTTTAACGGGTGCTTTGGAAGGGTTCCCTGAGCCATAAGCTTGGTGGATGCTGGATTCAGGATCATTAACCACCCAAGATACCCAGAGTCCACGGGAAGTACTGTTCTCTCAATGTGTGGGTTGCAGATGGGACTAGGTGTTTTCAACAGCCGCAGGTAACTGAGAGCAAAGTTAAGTAGAGATGAGTCAACTATGCAAACCTATTTCTCTAAAAGTACATGGACAAATAGAATATCAATTTTCAAATTTGAAAATCATTCCAAAATAGAAATTAATAAAAATAATTTGCAGGTGAGTTATTTAGTGTGATTAGCAGTCAGAAAGTTGGGATTATATTTCCAAATCTACTGCTAGTAGCCTGGTGACCTTCCACGAATGAGTTATCTTCACTATTTTATTTTCTTTATTTTAAAATGGGGCTAAAAGCATTTGCCTAGCCTACATTTCATTGTTGCTATGTGGATTGCAATAAAGATGAGAAAATACATGGGAAAACAACTGACATACTCTCAAGTAATATACTATACCAGCTTGATTAAATATTGATACCAGTACAACAGTTAGTATACTGCCTGATACATGGAAGGGTTTATTGCAGTCAAATATTAATTCAAGATATGAGAAATAGGTTGTAATAAATGAAACTGAAGATTTTCAGTCTTTTTTCTTGACTTCAGAATAATCAATATCCATTTAATAGTATGCAGATCAATGAATTATAACAGATATATACAACTGTAAAATCACCATTACAATCAGGATAGAGAATATTTCCATTAGCTGCTAGAAGTTCCCTCAGCCTCTGAGCAGTCTATCCCCCCTTAGCCCCCAGAAAATTATTGAACAAATTTATATCACTTTGGATTAGTTTAAAATTCTTATAATTTCATATAAATGGAATCCAGTAAATTCTGCACCTAGCTTCTTTCACTCAGCATTATGTTTCCAACTAATTTCATTTAGCATGATATTGTTGCATGTATAATTTGTTCCTTTTTAAAGCTGAGCAGTGCTCCCTTGAACACATTATATTGCTAGACATGTCAGTTACTTTCAGTTTTTGGCTGTTATAAATAAAGGTGTTCAAACATTTTTATTTAAGTCTTTGTGAAGACGTAGGTTTTCCTCTTAGGTAAATACCCAGAAGATATTGCCAGGGTATTGTAAATGCATGTTTATCATCCCAAAAACCTTCCCAACTGTTTCCAACATGGTTGTATCATGGCATTTCCCCAACAGCTATGTAGGAGAGTTGTGTTTGCTTCATATCATGGACAATACTCATTACTCTTTTAAATTGTAACTATGTGAGTATGTGGATAGCTGTATCTCATTGAGGTTTTACTTTAATTTTCCAACAAGTGGTGTTAAGCATCTTTTCACATGCTTATTGACATCCACATAGCTTCTTTTGTGCAGGGTCTATTTAAATTTTTATTAATATTTTATCGGGTTTTCTTTGTGAAGCAATTTAGTAATACCCCTTTCTTTCACCCAAATTTTAACTAATTCTGTTTACATGAGGAATATTTGGGGAAACTCATGGAAGCAAGGAAGGCTCCAACTCTGAGTCAGAGTTGGAACATGAGTGGGTTTAAGGATTCTGCAGGAATAAGAAATTAGTTAAGGGGAAAACAGGAGAAGTAAAGCCCTGGAAATTTACAGAAATCCTGTGGCAAAATGGGTTTCTAGTTGATGAACAGACTTGGATGATATTGGTATTTATGAATAAATATCACATCATACTGAGCATACTGTTTGCTTTTTATCCATGCTTTTTGCACTTAACATTTTCTTGAACTTTGACAAAAACTAAACATATGATTCCTATAATATTTTTGTAAATTTCATGGGTTAAAAAATGATTTTTTTTTAAACTTTACAACTGATTGATTACTTGTGAGGTGGGGTTTTTATGTTTAACACATTTATCTGCTATTTGTTTAAAAGGCAGCCAAATAATTCAGGTTTACACATGAACATAATAAAAATTTAAGATTAGAAAAAAGCTTAGCTGGATTATTTTTCAAACCTAAGAATAATCATATAAACTAAAGTTTTTACATTGTTGATTCAGTTAGGAACCAAAAAAATTCATATTTGTGATTAAATTGAAGGATTCTCAGTCTACACTGTTAGTTCTCAAACCTGGCTGTATGTTATAAGCATCTGGAGAGTTATCAATAAATACTGACACATTGGTCCCATCTTCAGAAACTCTAATGTAGGGCCTGATCATCAGCATTAAAAGCTCTCAGGTAATTTTAACATAGAGAATACATTGAAAATTTCTCTATTCCAGACTATATCTATGGCTAATAATGCAAACATCTGATTATTATCATGGGTACACATTATCGAGAACAATTTTCTCAATCACTTGCCCTGCAATTTTTATTACTGTAGTGACAATTTTATCATCAGAAAAAAAAAAACTTTCTAAAAAACTCAAACAGTTGACTCCATCTCGTTCTTGGAATATTTCAGAGAATGAAACTATTCTTAAGCCATTCTGGAATAACAGGCCATAAATGAATTGGTCATTTTCTAGTGATTTCCAATTTTAACAACTCAGAGAAAGGAGCTGCTGTGGATTTCCAAGCTCCCTCTGAATCAGTGTTTAACATTTGCCTTCTTTTTGTTTGGAGTCAGTGCATAGAAAATCTTTTTTATCCTCCTTAAGTGTAATGTATTAACACATCCCATATCCAAGTTAAATGATATTTTATTTTCTTTACTTTTAATTTTAAGATGTATTATACCTACTTCTTCAGCGGTGTGGAATTATTTTCAAATGACTACCTAGAATTGTCTATTAGGCTATATTAAAAATGGAACACTGTAGTTTTCAATTCATTGGTGTAACGTCTCAAGGGAAAATAAAATGCTGCAGTGAAAATGTTACATTTCTGTTTCTTCACCTTCAGCACCGTCACCTTCTTTCTAATTAGGTCTTTACGCAAGTTTCTAATCCTCAGAGATCGGTTTATTTTTCTCTGGCTTGGTAAGTATCACCAAGCAGGCATGAGGAATGATTCTGTCCTCCTTCTCCCAGACCTACTTTCCTTTCACATCTTTAGAAAGTACTCTTTTTGAGTTTGTCACTTACGATCTGCTGTACCCTGCGTAGCTATACACCTTGCAATGTTTATATTATTAATGTTTGTGGTTCATTCCCATTGTATCCTGTTAATGTTACAAATTATTCCCTTAAAAAAGAGGTAATGATTTCTCCTTTGTGCTATTTTCTAACTGTGGCTAGTATGAGTTTTGCAATACTGTAAAATAAAAAAAAAGTATAATACCATAATAGTTTGTGGGTCTTTTTGACCAGGTAAATTGCACATTGAGGCAAAATCTCATACAATCTTAATTTGTGTTCTTAGGGGCTGTTATGTGAATTTGGCAATGTTAACTCTGTTTCTAGCCTACTTGATGAACTATATATATAGCTTTATATAACCACATGTAACTATATCAACATATATAGCAATATCTAAAGCAGTGATTGATACTAAGATGGTCTACTTGTTACTACTCAAAGTATTCTAAGGCATCAAGCAGAAAGCATCTGATTTTATAACACAATCTTTTTTTTAATTTAGGGAATTTAATCTATTGTTTAACATGAAAAACTAGGTTTCTGTTTCTACTGCCCACCTATCTCCTCTTACCACCACCACCACCACCAAAGGGGAAAGAAAGGAAGTTGTTATAACACCCAAAATACATTACAGACGTTTTTTTCTCACTTCAAAAAAGGTAGAGCACAAGTTTCAACTGGAAAACTGCAAAGATAGAGACACGCTTACATTGCCTAATATTGATATTTATCTATACTTATTTTTAGAAATAATATATATTCCTCAATAAATAATCACCTTGTCTGAGGTCATCACTTACATTTGATTTAAGCTACCCTTCTCTGGGTAGACCCTCTTTATATTAAGTAACATAGAATTGAGGTATATAAAATTTATTCTGCATGCAAGTTCACATAGAAAGGCAAAGGAATTGGGAATTGTGGTAGTTTGCCGTGCTCCTTACTACTTATAGAGCTTCTAGTTTCTAATATTTTTATCAGGTCAATGCAGAATGTTGTGCTTCAAAAACAAGGTGAAGGAAAATATTTTTACTTGTGCTTTCTCTTCCTGTTTACCATTCTAAGTTATATGAGAGACACATTGAAAACTATTTATCTAACCATCTATTTTTCTAAGCATGTGATTCCTGTGCTATCAGAATTTCCAAAACCTGGGGTGATAATTGCTGCAATCTTCAGAAATTTCTGAAAATTCTCAAAAGAAATATGATGGTTGCTCAATGCTGGCATAAAATCCATCTAGAAAAAAGAGCTTGTTAGATGATTTTGAAAATAAAAGCAATTTGCTTCCATCCACTACCTACCCCTCCCCCAACCCACAAAAATGCATCAACATGCTATAATCTTAAAAATACATAAAGCCTGGAGCTCTTTTGAAAACAAGATCTAGTAAACTGAAAGGCTTATATATCAGTCATATTATAATGTATTTCCTTAGTAGAAATAGAATGGTTTATTAAACATTAATTACTTAGTTTATATCACTTTTCACAAAAAATGTTAAAATCAATTGATTGAAGGCAGCTTCATTTTAAGGAACCAGGGTACTAGCACTCACAGTGCTTTTATTTCCTCCATCCAGAATGCTAAATATATTATTATTCTATACTGGAATGAAATGCTTCCAGTTTATCCATTTGTTTCTATAATTTGAGACAAAGCAGGGAAGATTTCTGCTTAGATAATTGTCAGTTTGCTACCACATGCTTCAAAAATTCCACCACTAGCATTAGAAAAAAGTTCTGCTGAGAGGAAAAGTACATCATTATACCTATCTTCTGGGATGAGAAATATTCTAGATCTATAATACTCTTTTTAGCTTGAAACTAAAATAGCGTTGTCTTGCACAAAAAGTGATTATTTCTAAAATTTCATAAAAGGCACAAAAGTAAGAGAGTCATTTAATTTCCTATAGCACGGAAATAATATCTTACTGATTCATTTAATATCGTATCCCCCAAAGTGCAAGTTTCTGATAATTTGTTGGCAACGGTATTTAACAATTAAAATCTTTCTTTCATTAGCTTAAAATATTTTCTTTATGTTTCCCTTCCGACAATATCTTATTCCTTCATGGCAGTAAGGGAAATAGCAATATTTGGATCATTACTAAAAATAACTATGTTCCCATGCAGCTATACAATTTTAGTTAGCTTAGCTAAGGGATTAATTATTAAGTGTGTCCAAAACATGATCCTAACTGTTATGGGTTGCAGTGCAGCCCCCACAGATATATCTTCAACTACTAACCACTGGTACCTATGAATGTGACCTTATTTGGAAATAGGGTTTTGCAGATGTAATTAAAATATAAGTGAAGATGAAGTCGGCCTGAGTCAGGGTGGGCCCTAATTCCAGCCCGTGGTGGAAGGCAGAGATGCAGAGACATACAGAAAGAATACAGAAGAGCCTGGAATGAAGTATCGACAAGCCAAGCAGCACCAAATGGCTGATAACCACCAGAAGCTAGAAGAGGAAAAGAAGGATCCTTCCCTAGAGCGTTTGGAGGGAGCATATCAGGAGGTGGACTGTGTTGACACCTTGAGTCTGATTTCAAGTGCCAGAACTGCGAGAGAGAAAAAAATCAGTTGTCTTCAGCCACTTGGCTTGTAGTAATTTGCTCCTGCAGCCCTAGAAAACACATACAGCAACAAACCAATGAAGGAGGTAGCTGGTAACGAAGCTGCAAGATTCCATCTCTTTGCTTGGAATATTTCCCAAGTTTGGAAAAATTTTATGGTGGTATTGAGGTAGATAAATCCCTAGCATGAACCAGAAGCTTGACAAGTCCAATATTATTACTGGGGTATATTGGCTTTGACAAACCACATCGTGTGATTCTATTCCATTCCCTCCCTACTTCTCTGACCTGAACCCAGAGATCAGAGATATCTTTCACAGCTCTACCACTTGATCACTACCACTGGTCATTAATGTGTCTCTGCAGGTTGCCAGCCCCTGTGCTAAGTTCTTTAGATAGCCTGTCACAGCTAATCCTCAAAAACAATCCTCATGCATCCCTAGTGCTAAGAACAGTGACCAGCACCAAGTAGATGCCCAATAAACATTTAGTGAATGAATGGATGGATGAATGAAAGAACCTGTGAAGGGCGTCATAATATCCACTTTAGAGATGAAGGAACGGAAGCTAAGAAGATGAAATAACATGCCCTGGTTTATACTTCCAGGAAGAAGCAGAGGCTGCATTTGAAGACAACTTTTTCTTATATACTCTGAACTTTAGGCTTTATTCCAGCACACATACAAGCATCATCTCAGTTCTATGGGCACTGATTTGTTATATGAAAAATAAAGGTATTTATCCAACTTATTTCTAAATTCTCATCCAGATTAAACATAAATAAATGCATTTAAGAAATCCATGACCAAACATTGGAAAATGAATCTCAAATATGGGTTTGGGTATAGGATTGAGGATTGGGCATAGAAGCTGACAGTTCCACCTTAAAGAAGTTGGCAATTTTTCTAGATTTGGGGCTAAGTATAAATAGTGAACCTCAGCTCTTTACTTCTGCAGATCTATATAATATCTTTTCCACAGTTCTGAAATCCAAACAACACTGACACCAAAAACTTCTTATACTTATTTGGCTGTAAAACCTGACATGATTTGAACTTATTTGGCTGCAAATACTAAATAGAACTGATAGTGAGACTATTTTCAGTTATCATTTTTCACCCTTAATGTGACTTTTCATTTATCATGCTGCCAAAACAAAACATTTGGCCATGAGGGGCTGCCTTCCTCCCATGGGTGAGAAGAGGTAAATGTTAACATGTTATACAATTTATGTACTCTACACTTTTCTAAAAGTCTAAAACATTCTAAATCACAGAGCCCACTTGGCATGAGGGACTGTGGATTAGCTCATGCTTCCAGTGACTAAAGCTGTAGTCATTGGAAGAAGAGACAGTGAGGGACAAACAAGCTTTTACTTTAAGGGTACTGATTTCAAGATATCAAGGTGTCCACTATAGAACTGTGTCTTCCATTTGTAAAAAAGAAGGGCCATCAGGAATCAGAAAGAAGTCAGACAGAAATACTATTAGCCAGGATGGTCTCCCCTTCAAGATAGAGTCTGGCATTCTAGAAGACAGCTATTGAAGGCAGCGTCCCTAGGAATGACAAGTTCACTCCAGCAACTGTTAAAACAGCAAAACTAAAATAACCCCAGGCTATTCACTACACACACACACACACCCATTATTCTCTGACATATCTACATTCTGTCCCTAATTTCTACCCGTATTTTCTTCCATCCCTGTCCTAATTTTAGAGCAATCAGTGTCCTTCAAATTAACAACATGAGAAGAAAGCAAACATCATTGTCTTGCATCTATGTGCTACTTCCTTGCTTTGAAAGGTTTTTTACTGACACTGTGTTATTGAGTATTCACAAAAGGAAGAGAGAAGGAAGCAAGGGATTAGTGTAGGTACGTTTAACAGATGGAAAAGCTTAAGGTCTTAGATGTTCAATGATTGGCCACAGTCACACAGCTATTTAGTGACAGCTGAAACAAGAGATTCTTAGCTATGTGATTTTTCTTACTCTATAACAATGATTTTGCAACTTAAATTTCACCATTTGGCTAGGGCAACCCTTAGGACATTTCTCTTTTTTACAGATGGTATGTAAAAACCACGACCATGTAGTCTACAAATATCACTGAAATCAATAAGAGAAAAGGCACATTAAACAAGAGTGTAGGATTAAGGATACAACATTTCATGATTGCTTTCCCAAACATTTTTTTGAGTCCATTCAAGGTACAGGAGAAATTTCCTAAAATGGAACTGCTAAGGCTCCTGCATGTCTTCTCTGAGAATCTGGAGACTGGCCAAGCATTCATTTCAATACTGCTGGAACTGATGCTGTTCTTTATAAAGTAGGTCACAGCATGCTCCCCGGTTGTCTTAAACATGCTGTGGGCTTTGACTAAGGTGAGGGGAGCTGCGTTTTGCACACTGGCTGACATTAGTGGTTCCTGTCAGCCTCCACCTGTGAGTTCACACAGCAGCCAGACTCCTAGGCAATTGGTCTCTCTGCTGCAGAGTCCATAATAGTTAACTCCTTTAATCGTTTTCTCTTTATTCATTCTGACTAAAAATGTAGAAATGCAGCCATTTCTGTATATTTTTTAGATGAGAGTATTTAGAGCCTATCTGCTATGTCAGTGGGGTCATTGGTAATAATGAATATCCTGGTTATTCTGAAATTATCAATGACATATTAGTTGTGAATGTGTTCACGGAATGTTATTTGTTTATCTCGTTAATCTGGTATGTATTTCCTAGACATAAGAAAAAGGAACCTCTAGTGGGGTTGAAAATAACCATTCAGAGGTACAAGAAATTTAACTGAGAACCCACAGTCGTCTGGTTAGTGTCAGATGGAAGAACAACTTAAAAGGTTCTGCAAAAATGTTTTGGACTATTTCAAGTTACATCATCTCATTTGGGATAAATATTCAATCAATTAAAAGCCCAGCTCCTTATTGAGTTTTTTCCTCCCCTTGTACTACCCATGATGAAATCTCGGTTTGGAAAGATTTGTTGAGGGATGGGTCCTTGAGTCTACCTTTGAGGAGAAAATGTACTTTGAGAGACTTGCTGGCATTTGCTACTGAAGTCAATGGCAGGTAGACCCGAACCTCTACCTTCAATGTGGCAGAGTCATTTTGAAGCAGGATAAAATAGGACAACTGTAAGTCCCTGGTTTCCTATTCAACTCTGAAAGAGTTGGCAGACAACTCCATGTGCCTCATTTCTTATCTAGCTTCAAAAGAACTACTACAGAGCTGCAGACTTCCTGGGACAAAAATTTCCCTAAAGTCCCCAAATCTCCCCAAACCATTGCAACTTCCCCAAATCATAAAAGCTTATAAAATTCTGGGCCCAAAGCAAACTCTTAGCTAATAGGAAGCATTGGGTCATAAAGATTGTTAACCATTTGCCCAAAGACAAATTTTAGTTATGTGACAACAAACCATGAATTCTGCCAGCTATCTCCTCCTAGAACAAAGAAGACACCTAGCGTTCAAAGGTTACTATGGAAACCTCTCACTGATAAAATTTTCCTATAAAACAATCTGGCCAACTCCACTCAGTGTGTGTCCCTCCCTTGGGCATGTCCACATTAACCTCTCTAACGTGTACTGTCCATTTTAATAAACTTCTCTTTTAATAAACTTTACTACTTATGCCTACTGGCCCTCTCTTCTCTAAATTCTTTTGGTTTTGAGACTATCAAACCTGGATCAAGGCTCAGCTGGCAGCTTTGCCAGCAGGGCAGTAGTTACAATTTGATGACTCCTTGCTAACTTGGTGCCACCTCAGTTTCTCCTGGCATTGCCTATCTCTCACAGTCTTCGCCGC
The DNA here is from genome assembly GCA_004026745.1 of Myrmecophaga tridactyla. Classification (NCBI taxonomy): domain Eukaryota; kingdom Metazoa; phylum Chordata; class Mammalia; order Pilosa; family Myrmecophagidae; genus Myrmecophaga; species Myrmecophaga tridactyla. The sequence goes on from PVIY010010419.1 coordinate 12,828, forward strand.
TTTCATCAGTGATCCACCCACTTCTTCACCACAACAATCCCACTGTAGGTATCTAACTCTCAATTCTTCCAGAAGTCTCCTGAAGAAGAAAGGCCAAACCTGCCTTCATTCTGTTAGGTGTGACATGATCCTGATTATGTAACAAGGTACTGATTAAAGCCTGGCAAAGAGATAACAGGAAAAGGGAGATAATTTGAAGTCGCCAGGCTAAGGTATATTTTTAAAATGGTTTGATGATGGCTTGACATAGTCTTCATAATGCTGAAACACATAAAAGTAACTCTAATGCACTAAAGTTCAGTGAATATGCAAATTTACGTCTTTCTATATGGACACATGTTTTATTAGGTATTAATGAATATTTTTCCTTTTACCAAATGATTGTCACAGCACTCCTCAAAACTAAAATATCATCAGAAGCATATATTTTGGTTTCCTTTTGTCAACTATTTAATAAGCCTTAAGCAATTCTGAAGAGGCTAAAATTATCCTTGTCTAACAGCAACATAGGCTGAAGGCTTTTATTTTTGCGTTACATTGTTCCACTGGATTAGTTTGTTCTGACTGTTAGTCATGAATGGAACCTGTATAGAGTCTTAAAATAATCCTTTGTACCTGAGTTTTCCCTAAATATAAAGATAACAATAATAATTGAAACACAGCACAGGCTTGTTATTGTGAGACCTTTTCAAGTTGGGACAAATGTGCTAAAATTGTCATTATTTCCTTCCCTTGCTTTCCATTAACTTTATCTATATGTACATTAAACTTCAAATTCCATGTCTCAATATTTTAAGAGTGATTGGCATTTTTCATCTTTTAGTCTCATTTTGATCAATATCGTAGCTGTTAAAAGTGACTATCTGTAAAACAACCACAAAAAATTTCTTACTTAAATAAGAAAATGCTAGACTTGGAGCAAATCCTGAGTTCATCCAGCTCAATCTTTAGAAATGAGGAAACTGAAGTCATGAAAAATTAAATAACTAATCCATTTTCAGTCAAATGCAAAAAGTAACAAAATTAGAGCTAGATTTTCTTAAATCTCAGTCAAATGCTGTCACTTTACAATCTTAAGGTCATTTTTTAATGTAAAATTATAGATATTAATAAATCATTCTGAGAATGATATTTTGCATATGGGTTTGTTGTATGGAGAAAACCACACTCAATGATGTTGTGTTTTCCTGTTGTTTGGGATTTCTTGTGGACTCTGTCTTTTTTATTACTTTGGAAATTCTGGCAAATGTTCTTACAGATATAGAATAGCAGTTAAACTATTATATGCCATCATTATACATGGATATTAAAAGAGACATCATGTGTTATTATAAACAAAGATTTCATGATATATTTTTAATTCCACTTGCAGACATTATTGTGACAAGGAACTAACTTTCCAATATATAATGTACCAAACTGTTGTTAACAACAGATAACCATATTGGGTAGCAATTCCATTTTTTTTTTTCCTAAAATTCCATCTGAAATAATAAATTGAACAAGGAAATCTTCATGGGGAAATAAGCCTCTCCAGATTCTAATTACAATATTTTCAAAGGTAGTTTTATTCTTCATTTAAGCAATTGATATATTCTTTTAAATTTGGATAAACTTGGAAAGTCAGCAATATTCATAAGACTATATATATATATATATATATATATATATATAAATATTTTTAACGTGCAGGCTCTGGGAATCGAACCCGGGTCTCTGGCTTGGCAGGCAAGAATTTTACCACTGAACCACCATTGCACTGTCCAAGACAAACATATTTTGTTTGTGTTTTGTTTTGTTTATTTTTTAATTAGCTAAACCAAAAAGCAAATTTCAGTCTCTCAATCCCAGGTTTCTGATAGGAAATAGAAATTGTTTTAGTCAAAATTTTATAAGAAAATTATTTATAAAGGATGATTTAACATTATCTTTGAAAACAAACTGTTTTCCAATTTGATAATGATATGCTAATTAAATTAAAATGAATCGAGTCAGACAGCATTACATATTTGATAGTACTTCGAGTTTTAGCAGAAGAGAGATGTGATTTGGTATTCAAACACCACCATCATTTCTAAATTCATCACTGTGCTGTTGGCAGAGAAATAACAGAAACAGCTGTCTTTCTACATTTTGGAGAGAATTCAATAATTCTCAGAATAGTTAGGGTTAGATACTCACTGTCAAACATAAGCCCGATTTTGTATTGCAGTTGTTTTTTTTAATATTCCACATTGAAATACTGAAATGTTGAAGTACTTGAAATCTGCAAACATTCCCATTTGGAGGTCGCAATGAGAATACAGGAGATGAACAGGTTCAATTTGGTTTTGTGGCTTTACCATTTCAATTCACCTTGTTTGCTAAAGCTATGATCTTTAGTAATAATTGAATGAGAATGCATTTACACAAATAGATTTCCAAAAACAGGATTTTTTTTTTTTTTTATGGCATGGGCAGGCTCCAGAAATTGAACCTGGGTCTCCGGCATGGCAGGCGAGAATTCTGCCACTGAGCCACCGTTGCGCTGCCCCATAGTACTTATTTTTAATCAGTGAGAAGATTTTGGTAACCTTTCACCTTAGCTAACTGGACACTGTGGCTTCTCTTTTGCATTATGCCTACAAACTACAGCCACCTTCTAGATAGTGAACAAAAACTTATGCAAGCAAACCTTTGCGGCGGTAGCTTAGGAGCATGTTTAAAAATATGACACTAGAAATATCCTGATAACCATAACTTTGGGGCAATTTGGGAACAATTTTAAGTTCAGATCCAATCTTAAAATTACCTTTCCCACCAAAATGTTGGATTAAAAAAAAAAAAACTCTTCCCACCGGCATAACATGGACCAGAAAATACAGAGGTAGCAGAAAGACAACAGAGTAAGACAAGGGGCCACATAAACAAAACGGCAGGTCATATGGGGCTGTTAACAATAGCCGGATAAAAATACCTTTGCCCATTTCAAAAATCATTTACAAATACAATGATACATATTATATAATTTTTTCCTAGCACTTGTCACCGTGTTTTTTTTCCATTATTTAAAGAGACGCAAAAATTTTAAAAAGATACTGCAAAATACCTAATATCAAAATGTCTGAAGTAGAACTATTTGTGTGACATGAGTTGGGAGGTTTTAATGAGTGCAGATCTATGTACTTCAGCACTTTTTGCCTAAACTTAAGCTAAGTTATAGCAGGAGAATAAAGGAGTGAATGTGCAATTTTTATTCTTTTGTCACAGTTTCTTGGCAGCAACTATCCCTCTCTTTGCATATACACCGAACCTGCTTGTAGACGGACCATTTGCTCTGTGCAGCGAATAGTCTAGAAATTAGAGTAATTGGGTAATTCTCTACAATGACTACTCATTCCACAGAAATTAAGAAGGAGCCTTCCTGTTCTCATCTTGCAGCCTCTGGTAGGAGACTTGCATGTTCTCTTAAGCACAAAGACAAGGAACAAATAAATGCAAAATGAAATTTTGCTCCTTTTTTGTTGGGTTATCTACAAATCTCTCAGACATTCTAGATAGCCACGTAATAAATGTATGACAGTGGATGGAAAATGTTGGAAGGTATAGCAGAGCACAGGATCAGCTATTATTAACCTGATGAACTTTTCACTTGTAACCTTTGAAAGTACTATTGCCATAAAGTGAAGCATGGAGGAAAATTCCTGTAGAAGATATCTTTAGGGTTTTAAACTGCATAAATATGGACAACATTAACCATTTGAAGTTCTATAGAATTTTTATAGTTAAGCATTTTTAATGGATTATATTATAGTTAGATGGGTACATATTGGCTTACTTTTAAAAACAGTTATAATATGTGCCCCTGAGAGTCTTTTGTAAGTAAAAAATATGTTTTAAAGATACTTTTTTATATTAAAAAATTCTGTAGAAATCACTTTTTTCAGTGATTGTATTCATGTTAAATTAGTTTATTTTTATTTACTATTAATAATTTAAATATTAGATATATATATTTAAATATATATTTGTTCCTTTCCTTGCTTTCCATTAATTTATATATTTGTTCCTTTCCTTGCTTTCCATTAATTTTATCTATATGTACATTAAACTTCAAATTCCCTGTCAATATTTTAAGAATGATTGGCATTTTTCAGCTTTTGGTCTCATTTTGATCAATACTGTATCTGTTAAAAGTGACTATCTGTAAAATAGCAACAACAAAGTTCCTTACCTAAACAAGAAAAGGCTACTGTATAGATAGATAGGATCTGAGGAGTAATAAAGCTATTTCAAAAACTCCTGGAAGATATTTGCTTCTGGGCATGATGAAGTAAATAGGAGCACACCTGCTACCTACCACAAAAATATGGAAAATAAGAATAATAGATGACATATTGGTGTCCAAAAATCAACATCAGACAGCATGAACTATGATCTCCAAGGTAAGAGAAACAAATGAAGCTCCTATTTGCTCCTGCTTCCTTCCTGGATGCACTCTCCAGACCATACTGTAGGAAGGAAGACAAAGCAGAGCACAGTGGTTTTACTGAGACAAAAGAGAGAGCAGGGCTAGAGGAGGCTGAGGTGCTATAATTTATAGGGTATAATATCAGATCAGAGAAGCCATAGTTATGCAGAGAAAGTGCTCCAGAGTTCTGTATATAGGGTCTCATTGTACCTATTTACTAAGCTGAACACTTTGGAGTTTAACTCCATGAGGCCAAGAAAAGAATAATCATGGAGCTGTAAAATGAACAATTCCCAGAGCTCATTCAGGACTGGGAGATGTTGGAGTCCAACCATCAAGACGTGGGTGTCCTCAGTGAACCCCCAGGGCATTCAGTACATACCAGCAGCAGTTCCACTGTAGAAGGAGGCATGCAGCTTTTAAGATGGCTCCAGGTGATGCACGTTCTGGTATTCGTGCATTGGTGTAATTTCCTCCCCTTAAGTGTAAACTGGACAGAAGGACTAGTATCTAATGAAGAGAATATTTCAGAAGTGATGGGATGTCACTTCTGAGATTAGATTTACAGAAGACTCTGGCCTCCATATTCTTGCCTTCTCTCTTGTTGGCTTGCTCTGGTGGACGCCAGCTGCCATTTTGTGAGCAGCTTTCTAGAGATGCACATGTGGCAGGAATTGAAGGGAACCTATACCCAGCCACCTGTAAGAAAATAAATCTTGGGAACAACCACATGAGCGAATGATTTCGGAAGAGGATCGTCCCACAATCACGGCTTGACTTGTGATTGTCAGCTATGACTGACAACTTAATTGAAATCTTACGAGAGACTGAACAAGATGACCCCAAGTCCAGATTCCTGTCCTAGAGAAACTGTGAAATAATAAATGCATGTTTTTTAAGCTTCTAGATTTTGGAACACTTTGTTCTGTAGCAATGGATAACTACCTGTGAATGGATTGCTTCCACAGAAAATACCTAAATATAGATCATTAAAACAAGGGCTAAACTAGTGTTAGAGTAAAAGCTACTCTAGACATTTTTATGGAGTTTAAAACAAGTCTTGAAAGGAGTAAGCTGGTTGGTAATAACTTAATAGGTCAGCAAAATAAAGTCCAAACTTCCTTAAAGGAAGACAACAAATAGAGCATTTGGCCCAGTAAAATTCACAGTATTTAAAATCATCAAGAATCACTAAATATGTGAAAATGGGGGGGGGGGAGGAATATGATTCATGAAAGAGAAAAAATCAGTCAATAAAAATGGATAAAAAATGACAGCAATAATAGAATTTGTATACAGGATATTAAAACAACTATGGTAAGTATGCTCAAATATTTAAAGGAAAGCATGACCATATTAATGAGATAAATTGAAATATGCAAACTAATCAATTGGGACATATAGAGCTTTATAAATTATGTGCAATATAAGAAGTTAAAAACTTGATGGATGGCTTTAACAGTAGACAAGATGCTGTAGAATAGAAGGTCTGTGAACTTGAACACATGGCAATGAAAGTTTCTAAAGTGAAACCCATAGGGGAAAATAAAGACTGAAAAAATATGAACAGTGTCTCAGTGACTTCTTAGGCTGCCTTATTGCCTCAGTTAGCTGTCAGCAATATGAAACAGTCTAACATATGTATAATCTCTGAAAGAGTAAGGTGGTGGTAGAAAAACAGTGGAAGGAAAGTTACCCAGGTTCTCCAAAATTGGGAATTGTTAGATTAATTAAATAATATTAACCAGTGTAAGATAATTGACATTGTGCATATTATATTCAACAACAGAAGAATGCACTCTCTTCTCGATTTCATGTGGATCATTCACCAAGATGGACCGACAACCCAAAGCTGGACAATAAGCATGTGTCAATATATTTACAAGGATTGAAGTCATGCAGATTAAGTTGTACCAAGATCATATCTTGTGGATAACAGAATTAAATTATGAATCAATATCAGAAAGCTATCTAGAAATTCCCAAGTACTAGGACATTAAAAAACATATTCTAAATAACCATGACTCAAGGAAGATTCACAAAGCTATTAGAAAATATTCTGAATTGTGCTAAAATTAAAAGAAAACATTACAAAATTTGTGAGATGTAGCCAAAGCAATGTGTTAGAAGTTTACAGCTTTAAATGATTAGAAAAACAGTAAAATTTAAAATGAATAATCTAATACAACTAAGGAAGTGAGAATAAGAAAACAAAAGTTAAATGTAGGGTTTATAAAAGAAAGAAAATAATAAAGATAAGTGCAGAAAATCAATGAAATGACCATAGTTATGTAATATAAAAAAATCAAGAAAACTCAAGAATATTTTTAATAGGTACAAAAATTGATAAAATTCTAGCTAGACTACTCAAGAACAAAAGAGTGAAGAGACAAATGATCAATATTAGGAATGAAAGAGAGGACATTTCTCCAGATTTTACAGATATTAAGAGGAAATCAAGAATATTATGAACAACATTTTGTCAATAAATTTGACAAATTGTACAAAACTGAAAGATTATTTGAAAAATACAAAGTATAAAAACTCATAAATCTGAAAGTTTTATTAAATAGGAGGAAATTAATATATTCTGCATTAAGTTGAGTCAAGGAAAAATAATGTTCTGGTCTATTGCATTCTTGCAGCTAGCAAATTAGAACAGGAGGACAGGCAATCTTTGTTTTAGAGTGGGAGAGAACTTGGAAAAATTGAGTTCTAGTGTCTGGTGGAAGGCAGAACTTGAAAGCAGTGAATTTGGATAATTAGCTGGGGAGATTTCAAAGCTAAATATGGAAAGTACAGCCTGGTTGCTCCTTGCAGGTTATTAAGGGAATATGTAGTGTGTTTGAGGATTTGTGGATTGGTCAATGAAAAGACAGGACTATAAGATGGCAGTAACACACAAGGAGCTTTATTTAAGTGTTGCTAGGACAACATTGCAAGAGAAGTCCTTACCAGGAGGAGATCTGCCAGAGATATTGGCTGAAGGTCACAACCAGAGGGGAAACCGGGCAAGGGAACTCCTGGGGGTCAAGAGAATTGGAGAAGGAACTTTGTGTTTGTGTGAATTTGCTCAGCAACAAGGTAGGGAATCTCTGGGTCAGATTGTTCCAAAGGGTAATAGCAATCTAGGGTCTTTTTATAGCCACAGGGATGGCTTATTTGTGACTTACAGATGTTGGGTACAGTTTCATGGGGTATTCCCAACAGGTACACCCTCCATGGCTAAAAATATGCTTAGTGTATCAGAATTTGAGATTGGCTTTGTACTAGTCATCCTAGTCTACTCTGAAGAAGTAAACAACATAAGGGACAATGCATCTTTGGCTCATTTATACAACAACATGGAACAACTGCAGTTTCCATACATTATTAGTTGAAGATGACATGGAATAACCAATATGGAAAACAATTTGATTTCATATACTGTTAGGTTCCAGTTCAAGGGGCAGTCACTCTGGTCCAGTAGCAAATTGAAGGAAAGCACAAGAAGCCACTGGTAGGGTGGTCATCTTTAATCATTCCCTCTGCTCTGATGCTTACAGAGCAGTAGTTCCTTATATACTAAATTACACAAACGTGCATTTATCCATCAAGTGACTTCACTCATGGGATTCATCATTAGATACATGCATATTACATCAAAGTGACTTCACTCGTGGGATACATGATTAGATACATGAGATACATGTATATTACATAGTTAGTCACACAAGCTATGCTGTATCATGTTCCCCCAGAACTGATGAAGGCCATCTTAGCAAGCTGTTTATAATGAGTAATGTTTCTGGGCCCCACACTCCACCTTCTAAATGGCCTGCAAAGGGGACGCCTTACCCCATAGGGCTGCTCCTTAGGCCCATAGGCCACAATAAACAACATAATATTACTAAAAATCCAGACAGGCATGCTAAGGTTACCGATGCCAGTCCCTGTCTTGGAGTTCCACCACTGTAAAGGAGCCTGTGAGAGGGAGTGAATGACTTGTACTTCCTTAGACATTTCATGCATGGCACCTTTAACAGAATGCTGATTGTCAGGAACATTCACACAATAGCCCACACATAACATTGCCGAATTCCCCTTGAGCAGCTGTAAAGAGATCCAAAACCATTCTGGTTTGCAAAACAACAATTTTCATCTGGGTAATTTCACAAATCCCGACATTTGGGCAGCCATCCTCCCACTTTTTGGGAATTGTAGACATTATGGTTTTATTACCAAAAAAAAACTCAGGAGTCCACTTTGTTGCGCACTGGGGGTCTCCCTCATGTTGTTCAATGTACCATAGTGCTTTTCTCTTAAATCCGCATGTTCAGCCATAAGCCATCACCAACCATTTTGGATGGCATATCCAAAAAGGGGGGAGGGAAATGTCCATGTCCTGGATGAGCAAAGCATCAACTGTTCACCATAATTCTTCCTAAGCCAGGGAACTACAATTATCTCATTCTAACATTGTCATGTTTTCTTCAGCGGCTGGTGCTATCTGCCATGGGAGCTCTTCAGCTGTATTTGCTGGAAGCTCAGTACACATCCCATAATGAGACACTGTGGACCTTTGCATAGGTTTATGCCCATTCTACCAGGCTGTTAGCTGCAATCAGCCTGGCCAGAGAGATAATGAAGCTTTAGAAACCATTAGAGGCAAATTTCATCCCTTGGGCATAATATAGGTCACCTACTTGTCCTGTAAAAGAATAGTGATAGCCAGAGGTTTCTGCTCCAAGCAGGAGTATCAAACCAGGTCCCTTTGGGCCATGCTAGCATGATCAGGATGGAAGACATTAATTCCTAGAAGCAAAGAACCTTCTCCATCATCAGGAAGATACACATGCACAAGAGCTGGCTGCCCCTCAACTCAAGTTTGCACCTGCAAACCTGGAGTGACACCATCTCTCCAGGGCAAAAGTCATACCACCCAGGAAGGGGCTTCTGTTAGTATTTTCCATGGCTATGTCCATTCATCTATTGTCCCTTGTTGCAAAGCACAGGGGGCTGGTAAATGTAACCATCCTTCCCAACACAGGGTCTTCCCAACACAACCTGTCCTTCCACTTTATGTGCAAGGGCAAGGCTTATCTTGCTATTTACCAAGCCTCAAGGGGAGCAGCCTGTGCACTGAGGCTATTCATTTAATAAGCAAACACCAGTAGCCAATTGGGGTAGCCCACATCTTCAATGACTTCTCTAGGGCTAAAACCTGGAGCTTCTCTGTCAGGAGGCCATTGTACTTTTCTTTTCTTTTTTTTTTTTTTAGCTTTTAAAAAGGGGCTTTATTAAGTTACAAGTTCACAGTTCTAGGGCCAGAAAATCTCCAAATAAAGCATCCAGAGAAAGATTCCTTGACTCAAGAAAAGCCAATGTCTGTCACATGGGAAGGCTCGTGGTTGGCATCTTCTGTTCTTTGTTCTTAATTCCATTGCTTCCAGCTTCTGATGCCAGTGGTTTCTTCTCTAAGCATCTGTGGACTTTCATTTAGCTCCTCAAGGACACAACTTTGGGTTCTGGCTTGCTTAGCATATCATGGGAAGACACATGGCATTATCTGCTGAGCTCTGCACCTCCAAATGTCCATGTCTAGGCATCTGCTCTTTCTGTAGTCACTTCATGCATCTCCAAACATCTACATCTTGGTTGATTCTGAAGCAACTGCATTTTCTCCAAAATGTTTCCCCTTTAAAGGATTCTAGTAAACTAATCAATACCCACCTTGAATGGGCAGGGTCATCTCTCCATCTAATCAAAAGGCCACACCCACAGTTGAGTTGGTCGGTCTCCATGGAAACAATCTAACTGAAGGTCTCCATCCTACAATATTGAATCAGGATTAAAGGACATGTCTTTTTTTGTGATACAGAGGCCACTGTACTTTAATCATTTCCACAGCTTGTGGTCTATATGGGACATGCTGTGTCCACTGTATATCTAGATATCTGGATTTTAGCCCAATCCTAGCCACGTCTTTGGCCTAGTTCTGGACCACAAACCTTCTGCCGTCCAATGGGGAGGTTGCCTTTATCACTTGCAATTTCTGCTTGCTTTCCATTACAGACCTGTAATGGACTCACTTGCTTGCAGTGCACCATTCACAGCAGCTACTTGCTGCTCAATGAGGGAGCATCTCATCTCTGTTCCCTTCCCTGACTTCTCTTCCACAACTGGGACCCAAATCTTATGGGGACCTTGCATTTTCCCTAACACTGCCAAAGTCCCCAACCAAAACCTGCTTCATGGGCTGTCATGTCCAGGTGGAAAGGAATTGCCTCATCAACCACCCATAGCACATGGGCCTGTGCTACTGCCATTTTTGCTACACAAAAGCACGTTCCTTGTCATCTCCCCAGTCCCAGGGGGTGCTTTTCTTGATAAAGGCATACAAAGGATGCAAGACCTAAGCCAAATGGGGAACAAACACTCTCTAGCATGCTACAAGGCCTACAAAAGCTTACAGTTGCTTTACCAAGATCAGTCTCAGATATGCTTGGACCTTATCTATCATGAACTTAACAGACAATCTAGACCCTTGGACCTTGGCCTCATTGATTGCCTATACCCAGGTATCTAGTGTGTGGTGTGGGCTGTCTGCAGCTTCTTCTAGATCTGTAAGAGAATCAGAGGTTAGCATAATATCATTTATAGAATGATATAAAGATACTTATCCTCACATTGCCAAGTGGCCAATTCCTGAGCCACCAGCCCATGGCTTACAGTAGGAGTATGTATATAGTCCTGTGGCAGCACCATGAATGCCCATTGCCACCCTTCCCAGGTGAATGCAAACTGGCCCTAGCTCTCTGAAGCCAGATCAATAGAGAAAAACATATTTGCCCTAAGTCCACCACATAGTGGTACTGTCCCAAGGAATGAGTCAGTTGATCTACCACATCAATCATCAGTGATACTACAGCATGCATGGAAGGAGTGACTTTATTGAGCTCACGGTAATTTACAGTCATTTTCCATGTGCTTCTGTCTTTCAGATAGGCAAATTGGGGAGTTGTAAGGACTATGGGCCATTCTCAAGAACCCAGCCTTTTTCACTTGTACGATCCATTTGCCCAATTTCTTCGTGTCCTCCAGGCAACTACTGTGGCCTCATCTTAACAATTCTTTGGGGACTTAGGCAGGCACACCAGGGAATGGTGAGGATGATCTCTAAGCACAAGTTTTACTACTCACACCCATAAATGAAATTCTCCTTAGGTGGTTTTTAAAGTCAGTCCTTGCAAAATATCCATGCCTAATATATATATATTCAGGAATAGCACAGCTATATACTGTATAGGCTCCAGGATGATGAGCAACCCATGCCAAGCACTACCATGGCTTGTCTCACATGGACCATGTGTCCTCTAAATCTGTCAGTGTGAGTTAGAGAACCATGAAACTGGTCTTGGTTTCCATACAACAAAGTGTACTCTGTTCCCACGTCCACTGGGGCTAAGACATGCTGTACATTGAGGGGGGGACTAGTATTTTGAAAGTTCTATATGTAGCCTTCAGTTTCCCTGTTCTCTTGCCCCCTAGGCCCCATGACTGACAAACCAGGCAATCAAGTCTATGTCATCCCAGCTGCACAGGCATAAAACATCACGTAAGGGCAGGGGGTGGACTCAGCCTGCTTTTCTCCTTTAGATTAGTGAATCATTGTTCCTGGGGCAACTCTTTCCACAAAATGAATAATACTTCATTCAGCTATTGATCATTTTCCTCTGGATTCACCCCTGTGGCTCTTAAATCACTGACATTTGCAACCATGATGCCTTGGTGGGGCTGCTGGCTTTGCCATCCCCTTTCTGTTTGTGGGGTGGCTTTCATTCGAATGGCAGCTCTACTCCTTGGTTTACCAGGTACATTCCCTTTTCCCATTCATGCACCTCTACCTTCCCTCACTGTGCCATTTTGCTTTCTGAGAGGTCCAGGCTGTCAGCCCTATTGTTTCACAGGCAAAACAGCCATACAAGGAGTGTCTCACCTGGTTTCTGCTGTACTTGTTTGGTGAGATCTCAGAGCCTTCCTGGCATATACACCATATATGTCATCTGACAGTGAAGTTGTGGGGGACCCATTGGCCTACTCCTCAGAGCCAAGGGCTGGTAAGGCTTGACCCATTGCTTCACTTTGGGACAGGCATGGAGCAAGGGAGGGGTACCTGCCCAGAACTGTGCAGATTCCCTCCTGACTCCCTCCTTTTCAGATGGTCCTGGCACTACTGCTATCTCTTCCAGGGCTTGGACCCAGGTTCCCAATTCTTGCTTCTGCTGCAGTCTATGGATCTGTGCATGTGCTGCTAAAGCCTCCTTATGTTGCTCCTGGAACATCGTCAAAAACAAAACAAAACAAAAAACCAAGACACCTTCCCCACTGGGGAACCTGGACACCAGCTTTAAAGTCCTTTAAAGGCTTGGCACTCCTCTGTGAGGTGGGATTCACATGATCCCAAGTCTCTGGAGCAGACCACTGCAGCAAAAACAGCTGCTATGGGATACCATGAGCTTGTGGAGGGTTGCATCCTGTCCATTTCAGCTTCCTCCAGGGCAGAGGGCCACTCACCACAATCCTGCCGACCATGCCAATTGTCAGGTTCCAGTTCAGTGGGTAGTCGCTCTGGTCCAGAAACAAATTGAAAGAAGACACTAGGAGCTGCTGGTAGAGTGGTCATCTTTAATTATTCCCTTCCACTCGGATGCTTACAGAGTAGTAGTCCCTTATGTACTAAATTATACAAAAGTGGCATTTTTCCAACAAGTGAATTCACTCATAGGATACATGATTAGATACATATATAATACATCATTGATTATACAAGCTATGCTGTGTCATGTTTTCCTGGAACTTATGAAACCATATTAGCAGGCTGTTTATAGTGAGTGATGTTTCCAGGTACCACATATACTTAACACACAATCCAGTCATTTTGCTCCTACGTATTTACATAAATGGAATAACAACATATATTCATATGTATGCTCCAAATTTGAATGGTTTTAGGCAGGTTACCACAGTAACAAATCACTGTTCCTGAAACCTGCCTGGGCTGTGCAGGGACTAGATTCTCACTGTAGGATCCAGTTAATGGTTCACTGCATATTGAGGGGTAAAAGTGAGATCTTCTATCATGAAAAAGAAAGGAGTACATAATTTTTTGGATGCAAAGATTTTCTTGAACAGAACACTCATAAACCAAACCCCATTTGTGGAGCCAGGATGGAAAGATTTCAGAGATGGGTCCAGTTATGCATGGTAATTTGCTGGAAGCATCTCCTACATGATTTTAGTATCAATATAGGAAATTCTCATACAGCTTCAGATTTCAAAGTAGCTCCTATAGCTTTGCCAAGGGGAAGTCTATATTTTGGCCCCTGTGGAAAAAAGAATAGTTTGTAAAGGGAATTGGTACCACAGAAAAGAGGAAGAATTAGTTCTCAAGAATGACAAACTGTTTTTAAAAAATGGGGTAAGTCCAAAATGTATGTTTTAAAATTATATTATATTGTTATAATTTGAATTGTTATAATTTGTGCAAACTTCCACTAGCTATCACATAATTAGTTTACTTTGAACTGCAATCAATATTTTAAGTGCATTAACTTCTTACTTGCCATTTCTAGAAAGAAAATCATTTAATAGAATCAGATAAACATATTTCTGTGTTCAATAGCTGTTTACTTAAATGCACAAAGTAGTTTTCATAAGTGGTTTTACCTCATTGCCTCTATTTGCATAATGTTTTTTTTGCCAAGAAGATTATTTAAGAGCAATGGAAGTTTGAAGTTCAGAATGTGCTCTTTAATCAGCTGTAGTTATTGCATCTGGAATCATTTGGCTATTCAGAACAGTCTAATTTAGCTCATTTTCTGTGACTTTACTAATAAGTTATTTCAAAAAAATCAAAGACTGCAGGTTTTAAAATAAAACCTGTATGTGTGTTCTTAGACCATTGCTTATGTGAATCAATGATAGTCAAATATCAAATGTCGGAATATGACTTTCTGCAGATGGGTGCTGTCATCTTGTCAAGTAGAGGAAGTAAGAGATTTGGAATCAGGAATAAAAGACATTTTGTTCTGGGATCTTCCTTTACTTTTTGGAAAATCTTATGCAATATATGATTAGGATCATATGGCAACTGTATACTTAGCTTCCTGTGGAACCATCACACTGCCCTCCAGAGGGGCTGCACCATTCTAATTTCCTACTTAAAGTGAATAGGTATATATCTCTCTCCACATTTCCAGTAGTTGTATCTTTCTATTTATTTTTTAAACAGCTTTATTCACATATCATACAATTCATCCTAAGTGTGCAATCAATTGCTCCTGGTGTAATTACACAGGTATGCGTTCACCACAATAATCTATATACCATCACATTTTTTTTTTTTTAACATGGGCAGGCACCGGGAATCGAACCCGGGTCCTCTGGCATCGCAGGCAAGCATTCCTGCCTGCTGAGCCACTGTGGCCCGCCCCCATCACGTTTTTAATAGCTTGCATTGGTGACATTGGTTCATTCCCCCTCATGTAAAAGCATTCTTATATTTGTACATTTAATCATAATCATTGTCCACTCTAGGTTTTGCTAACTTATATAGTTCCAGTTTTTATCTTCTATCTTTTCATCTAGTGTCATACATATCACCAGCCTTCTTCTTTCAACCAAACTTATACTCAGCTCTGTTCATTATATTTACAATATTGTGGTGCCATCACAAAGTATTGTGCTTTACATTTCTGAATCTTTATAATCAATCTTGCTAATCATTGTAAACAACTTTACCATCAAAAACCCAGCCTCTACCCTCTTTGTATCTCCTGATAACCTCTCTTCTCGACGTTGACTTTCAGAGTTTGCTCATTATGGTTAGTTCATATTAGTGTGACCATACAGTATTTGTCCTTTTGTTTCTGTCTTATTTCACTCAACACAGTATCTTCACGGTTGATCCATGTTGTTCCATACATCATGACTTTACTCCATCTTACAACTGTGTAATATTTCAGCATATGTAGAAACCACAGTTTATCCATTCATCAGTTGATGGACATTTTGGCTATTTCTATCTCTTGGCAATCATGAACAATGTGGCTATAAACACTGGTGTCCAAATACCTTTTGGTGTCCTTGCTTTCAGTTCTTATGAATATGCCTAGTAATGGGATTGTGGATCACATGGCGATTCTATACTTAGCTTTCTAAGGAACTGCCAAACTGCATTCTGGAGTTGCTGCATCATTCTGCATTCCCACCAACACTGAATAACAGTGAACTTATTTCTATTTGCATTTCCTCTTTGGAAAAATGTCTATCAATGTCTTTTGCCATCTTTCATTTGGGTTGTTTGTCTTTTTTTGTTGTTGAGTTGCAGGATCTCATTATATATTCTGGATATTAAACTCTCATTCAATATGTAGTTTCCAAATATTGTCTCACATAGAGTAGGCTGCCTTTTTTCTTTCCTGACAAGGTCCTTTGATGCACAAAAATATTCAATTCTGACATGATCCCATTTATCTATTTTTTCTTTCATTGCTTGCACTTTGGGTGTAAGGTTTAGGAAACCATCTCCTATCACAAGATATTTAAGATATTCTCCATATTTACTTCTGAAATTTCATGGTCTTAGCTGTAATGTTTAGGTCTTTGATCCATTTTGAGTTAATTTTTGTATAATGTGTGAGATAGGGGTCATCTTTCATTCTTTTGGAGATGGATATCCAAATCTAAGCACCATTTTTTGAAGAGGCTCCTGTATCTCAGTTGAGTAGACTTAACTGCCTTATCAAAAATCAATTGTCCATATATGAGAGAGTCTACCTTTGAACGTTCAATTCAATTCCATTGGTCAGTATATTTATCTTTATGCCACTACTTTGCTGTTTTGATCACTGAAGCTTTGTAATATGCTTTAAAGCCATGTGATGTGAGACCTCCCACTTCATTTTTCTTTCTCAAGATATTTTTAGCTGTTCGGAGTCTACTGCCCTTTCAAATAAATTTGTTTATTGGTTTTTCTGTTTCTTCCAAATAAGCTGTAGGGATTTTAATTGGTATTGCACTGAATCTATAAATCAATTGGGTAGAATTGACTTCTTGACTATATTAAGTCTTCTAATCAGTGAATACAGTATTTCTTTCCATTCATTTAGGTCTTCTTTGATTTTTTTTTTAGCAATATTTTCTAGTTTTCTGTGTATAGGTCTTTTATGTCAATTAAATTTATTCCTAAATATTTGATTCTTTTTTAAATTTTTTAATTAATTTTTAAATAAAAAAGTTACAGGAAAGAAACACAAACATTCTTAATATGTAATCATTCCGTTCTACATATATAATCAGTAATTCACAATATCATCACATAGTTGCATATTCATCATCATGATCATTTCTTAGAGCATTTGCATTAATCCAGAAAGAGAAATAAAAAGACAATAGAAAAATAAAACGAAAACAGAAAAAAATTATACATACCATACCCCTTACCCCTCCCTTTCATTGATCACAAGCATTTCAAACTTTTAAATTTATTTTAACATTTGTTTCCCCTATTATTTATTTTTATTCCATATGTTCTACTTGTCTGTTGACAAGGTAGATAAAAGGAACATCAGACACAAGGTTTTCACAATCACACAGTCACATTGTGAAAGCTATATCATTATACAATCATCATCAAGAAACATGGCTACTGGGACACAGCTCTACATTTTCAGGCAGTTTCCTCCAGCCTCTCCACTTCCTCTTGGATAGCAAGGTGATATCTACTTAATGCATAGGAATAACCTCTAGGATAACCTCTCGACTCTGTTTGGAATCTCTCAGCCATTGACACTTTGTCTCATTTCACTCTTCCCCCTTTTGGTCGAGAGGGTTTTTCTCAATCCCTTGATGCTGGGTCTCAGCTCATTCTAGGTTTTTTCTCAATCCCTTGATGTGAGTCTCAGCTCATTCTAGGATTTCTGTCCCACATTGCCAGGAAGGTCCACACTCCTGGGAGTCATGTCCCACATAGACAGGGGGAGGGTGGTGAGTTTGCTTGTTGTGTTGGCTGGAGAGAGGCCAAATCTGAGCAACAAAAGAAGTTCTCTTGGGGATGACTGTTAGGCCTAATTTTAAGTAGGCTTCACCTATCCTTTGTGGGGTTAAGCCCCAAGACTGGGGGCTTAGCCTATAGCTTTGGTTGTCCACACTGCTTGTGAGAATATCAAGAATTTAACTTGGGGAGGTTGAATTTTACCCTGTTCTCACCATTCCCCCAAGGGGACTTTGCAAATACTTTTCTGCTCACTGATCAAATCACTCTGGGATTCATCAGGGCATCACTCTGGACAAGCCAACAAACTCTCATGTCCTACCCAAGGTTCCATGTACTTACGTTGTTCAACCAAGCTATCTACATAAGTTATATTAGGAAATGCACTAGTCAAAATATAAATTTTGTACCAAATAAACATTTTTTGCTTTAGTCTCACACATAAGTTGAAAGTTTAAAATATTAATTACCATCTATTTTCAGCACCCTGCAGTAATGACATTCCTTTGTTCTTCCTCATGCAAAAACATTTTTTAAATTTGTACATTTAGTCACTGTCATTATACACTCTAGGCAACCCTAGATTATACCATCTCAATCTTTATCGTCTGTCTTTCTTTCTGATTTCATTTGTGCCCACAGCCCTCCTCCCTCTATCATTCTCACATTCAGCTTCATTCAGTGTTTTAACATAATTGTTTTACCGTTAGGTAGTATTGTCCTGTCCATTTCTGAATTTTTACATTCAGTCCTGTTGCACAATCTGTATCCCTTCTATCTCCTGATGATCGCTGTTACCAACGAAATTCTCCAAGTTTATTCACTAATGTCAGTTCATATCAGTGAGACCATACAGTATTCGTCCTTTTGTTTCTGGCTAATCTCACTTAGCATAATGTCCTTAAGGTCCATCCATGTTGCTACATACTTCATATTTTTATTCTGTCTTACAGCTGCATAATATTTCATCATATGTATATACCACAGTTTGTTTAGCCACCCATCTGTTGATGAACATTTTGGCTGTTTCCATCTCTTGGTAATTGTAAATAATGCTGCTATAAACATTGTTGTGCAAATGTCCATTTGTGTCCTTGCCCTCATGTCCTTTGAGTAGAGACAGCATATAGATGCGTCCCATTCCCTAATCCATTCTGCCAGTCCATGTCCCCCAATTGGGAAGCTTAATCCATCAACATTCAGTGTTATTACTGCACGGGCAGTACCCTCCTCTACCATTTTGCCTCTTGGCTTTTATATGTCCTTCTAATTTTCCTTCTTTTTACCTTTACTCATAGACTTCCTTTCTATACTCTTCTCCACACGTCTCTCTTCTGCATTCATATCTGTCTCTATTGCTCCCTTTAGTGTATCTTGCAGAGCTGGTCTCTTGGTCACAAATTCTCTCAGCGATTTTTTTGTCTCAAAATGTTTTAATTTCTCCCTCATTTTTGAAGGACAATTTTGCTGGATATAGAATTCTTGGTTGGCAGTTTTTCTCTTTTAATGATTTAAATATATCATCCCACTGTCTTCTTGCCTCCATGGTTTCTGCTGAGAAATCTACACATAGTCTTATTGGGCTTCCCTTGTATGTGATGGATTGCTTTTCTCATGCTGCTTTCAAGATTCTCTCTTTCTCTTTGACCTCTGACATTCTGATTAGTAAATGTCTTGGAGTACGTCCATTTGGATCTATTCTCTTTGGGGTACGCTGCACTTCTTGGATCTGTAATTTTAAGTCTTTCATAAGAGTTGGGAAATTTTTAGTGATAATTTCCTCCATTAGTTTTTCTCCTCCTTTTCCCTTCTCTTCTCCTTCTGGGACACCCACAACATGTATATTCTTGTGTTTTATATTGTCCTTCAATTCACTGAGTCCCTGCTCATATTTTCCCATTTTTTCCTATATTTTTTGTTTCTTGTCAGATTTCAGATGTTCTGTCCTCCAGTTCACTAATCCTATGTTCTGCCTCTCGAAATCTACCACTGTAGGTTTCCATTGTTTTTTTCATCTCTTCTACTGTGCCTTTCATTCCCATAAGTTCTGTGATTTGTTTTTTCAGACTTTTGATTTCTTCTTTTTGTTCATTCCTTGCCTTCTTTATATCCTCCCTCAATTCATTGATTTGGTTTTTGATGAGGTTTTCTATGTCTGTTCATATATTCTGAATTAATTGTTTCAGCTCCTGTATCTCATTTGAATTGTTTGTTTGGTCCTTTGACTGGGCCATATCTTCAATTTTCTTAGTGTGATTTGTTATTTTTTGCTGGCGTCTAGGCATTT